>JADDOH010011168.1:0-134986 GCA_016648135.1 Agrypnia vestita | reverse complement strand
TGCCATTTTAATTTCGCAATGCGGTCCATAATATCGGAAACTTTTGTTCGTCGCCTTATTTCTCCATTTCTGATTTTATCTCGAAGGCTTATGCCCAGCATCTGCCTTTCAATGGTCCCCTATGTACACTTTAATTTTTGTATGCTTTTTGCTGTTAGTGTTACTGTTTCTAGGCCATATATCAATATCGGTAGGATACAGGTTTCGAATATTTTTCTTTTCAGGGATATTGAAATACGTAATATATATATATATATGTTAGTTCTAACTACTTTGGAGGTAACCCGCGTCAAATTCTGGTGGTCAGGACCAGTCGTCTGCCGACGTTTCGAACAGATCTCACTGTTCATCTTCAGGGCGCCTTGTCGATGAGCTGCTTCTCCAAAAAGCGTACAACCGTTTGGGTCCGGAGCTCAACGTCAAGTGAAAGTTTGAAAAATTCTGCGTCAGGTGTTTGTGGAGGAGTGGGTTTCTCCAGCGACGCCGTTAATGAGTTTTGCTCGGCTTTTAGTAATCCGTATATTTACTTTATTATCGTCATTATACAATGTTGAAAAGGTTGGATTTTCTAATTGCTTCGGTGTTTTCCTCGTGATTTCTGGTTTATTATTATTAATTTTATTTGTATTAGAAATTTGATTATTATTATTAAGAATGTTACTCCATGCGGTCGGAAGTCGAATGCTATCGTCTCTGTTGTTCATTATATTACTATTTCTTTTATTTATTTCAATTGCCTCTCTGTAGATTCTAAATGTTTCATTATTGAGGCTGGCAACTACTTTTGAATTGTCGAAGTCTATTTTATGATTCTCCGTTAGAGAATGGTGGACAAGGGAAGAAGTTAGTTTTCGATTTTTTATATATATATATTGTTTATGTCTTTCATACCTAGTATACTGTTACTGTGTCATTAAAAAATAATAAAACAAAAATCAAGATATATTAATATTAGTCTCATAGAGACGAAGCTTCTTTGTCATATGTCTTTTTGGGTGTCTATAGAGCCTACGAATCTATCGTTAGACTTACTTAAGTAATCACTTTACATAATTTAACATTAACCAATTCCACTCATAATAGACTATCACTTCTTGATTTCATAGATGCGATTTTATTTTCGTAAATAAATATAAATACAAAAAATTTGAAATTGTTGAAATTGAAATTGAAATTGAATTGAAATTAAGATAAATAATTATTTATCTTAAAATAAATAAAAAAAAGCAAAAGCGGTATTTGAGAATGGAAAGCAAGAATATCAGTGTTTTTCAATTCGAAAAAGGTAAACATTAGATTTTAATATGTTAAATAATTTCTCTAATAGATATTAGATGCTTTTATGAAAAAAGTAGGTATTGAATAGATGTTATAGGGCAACTGACAAATAGCGTGATGAAATTATTGATGAAAATTGTTCGCTAAAGATTAATCTCAGCGTAGTATTTAGGTTTTAATCACAATTTAATGGCCTTTCATACCCAAACATTTCAAAAGGTTTATTAATATTGCTCTCAATATTTCCATTAAAACCATCTCAATATAATAAATTTATGGTAGTTGTGAAGTCGCGTCCAATGCGCTTTACATGAATTATTTTAGAGACATTTCAATTTGATTTTATGGCTTACTAATTTTGCTACCCGATTTTACTTGAATTTTTGTGTATATTAATTACACATTAATTTTTATTTCATTAAAAAACGTTGAAAAAATATGCTTATTAAAGGAAATAGCTGAAATAAAGTGCAAGATATCGACGCTCTTTTTAAGGGTCTTGTCTTATTTTCGACGGTTAATTGGATATTTAAAAGCTTTTTATTTAATTATTGATATAACGTCGTGCGCTTGAAGTTGTGCTGACATAATAATTATGACTCCAAAGCGCACCATTTGAAAGTTTTTGCTGATGTAGGCACACAAACTTTCCGATTTATAATAAAGAATCTCTTTAAGAATAATCTTTTAACACAGGACACCAACTTCGACGACAGCAATTATTAGTAAAACAGTGTACTAGGTATTTCACGAATTTTTGGAAATATTAAAAGGAATCGCGCAATATACAAATTTCTTTTAATACGTCACAACACTATCGAAGCATCAAAAAAGGCTTTTAATAATCTAGGGTGATCTAAAATATTCGGAAAACTTCTGAAACAACCAAGAAGCAACAAAGACCGTCTTCTAAACACTATAATAATTACGCCGCGGCACAATGCAGTTGTCGCATCTGACAGTTTGCTCGGTGCGAAGTCAGCTGCGAGCCGTGAGACGACGGCCAGTTTGGCCAGTCATTAGATACTCGAAGCGAAAAAAGGCGAAATAATCAAGCGAAGTACTAATTGGCGAAACAAACCGGAGCAACTTCATACATGAGTGATGTAGTGTAGATTAAAGAATATCGTTAAGTTCAATTCGTGTTAAGTGACTTTGTACATTAAATAATTAATTAATTCCAGCGTTTTCATTCATTCCTCCTTAGCCACGACACTTGAAAATATTTCAGCTTGGATTTCACTATTCCTTGTTGGATTTTTTCCCAGATATTTAAATTGCTTTTCAATTTTAATTCTCCTTGAATAAATGGAAACAATATGATGAAAAAAAGATGACCTATGTCCTCTGCTCATTTTTATGCTTTCCATTTTATTATAATTTTTAGTCTCACATCTCTTAAAAAATAATCCGAATGTATTTTCCGTATGAGTCAGTGATTTACTCCTAATGAGACAAATACTATTCGCATGTGCCGATGAAATATCGATTTTATATGTAGCCACCATTTTCTTCGTTCACATTTAATTAAAAACAATTTTCTAGATAAACTAAAAGATAGACAAAAGATCGTAGGATGGCCTAATCCTTTGTCAAATAATAATGATATTTTCCTTGCTAAAATTTTATTAAACCCTTCATTGTTTATTTAGTGATATTAGTTACAAAGAAGATTATAATCAAAAGTTAAAATATACATTAAATAAGGGATGAATAATGTATAAGGCGTGTCTGGGGTGGTTTACCATCTAACATTTTAAATCCGTTGTCATGCAAGAATTTAACTATTTTTCTAATGTATTTAAAATTATTGTACATTTAAATTCTCTATGAATAAATAAATTAAAATAATCAAATACTGGCAGATAGGGATGTCTTTTACATAGTGACGTCATGGGGACCTGACACGGTATAAAGAGAAGAAGAGATTTGATAGAAACGATAAATTTTTTCTTACTCAAAATAGAGACCGTACAAAATGAGGATACAGGGTTCTTGTATTTTAGAGAGATTATAATTATTTTAGCAATTAATAATATAGCTGAATTTAATTTAATATGTATGTTTTTAAATATGTATTTGAGGGAAAGGGAAACACGATTTTACCTTGACTTCCTGATCAGGTAGAAGTCGATACAGTACTGGTTCCTCTCTTACTAAAAAGGCGGTACGTTTCACTAACTTATTGTGGTTTATTTTTTCTTCATCAGAAGGTCTTGTAAGATCACGCATTAAAAAGGCACACGCAGGTCAAAAGCAATCAAGGCAGTTAATGTTACAAAGTCAAGCAATACTGTGTCATTTGTCACATCAATATTCTTACTATTTTCAAAATAAACTAAGCGCTTGTGTTAGGAAAATAGAACTAATTTGCTGGTGTCCTAGAAAGGCGCTCAAACCACCGACCACCAGATCAGTAGACTCGCGTCATGACCACTACACCAGCAAGCTACCCGATACAAATAGATAAAGATTTTAGTAGAGCGTGCACTATGGAAACTTGTGGGAGAAGGTAGGTGGTTCGTTTTCATCTGGTCGTATTCATATAGGTCGAACAAATATCAATAAAATCTCTCCTTTTGCCATAATACTAAAATCTGAATCCATGTATTGCGTAGTGGCTGTGATTTTTTTTTTAACAGAGGTGCGAATACGGAATACGTACTGCATCAATATTCTTACTATTTTAAAAATTAAGCTAAACGCTTGTGCTTGAAAATATGACTAATTTTCTGGTGTCCTGGAATGGGGCTCGAACCATCGACCATTGGATCACTGGGCGAGAATCATAACCACTACACCAACAAACTAAACATGCTTTGAAAACGTATGTTTTGGAATACTTTATTTATATATTTATATTTATTCCTTAACAAAGTTGATATATACATTTTGGTTAGAGTATTTATACCTGTTTCATGAGATAACGTGTGGTCAGACATGTAAATTTTACAATTAGTTATACAATTGAGATCTTTAAACAATATTTTACATCCTTACTTTTTTTTAATTGTTGCCATTTTATTTTTACCTCTTCATTACAGTATATGTACATTTCCTTAATTAATTGACTTTAATTATAATATAATATAAAACTTTACATTTTAAAACTTTTATGCTTTTAAGTATTCACTTATGTTGGCATATGTAAAAAAGTACAGGGGCATTGTTATATGAATCAAAATAAAGGCATAATTTTCAATTAGTTTTACAATTATTTTTTTCCAATTTACCTCCTTATTTATGTTGAATATAAAAAATAATAGTGTACATAGGCAAAGTTTAGTGCATGTATACATATTTATTTATTTATTTTATTTTGGGGAAAATTAACAGCAAATCAACATCTTAACAAATACAAAATAATGGTTTTAAAATTATGCCAACTACAAATTTTCCACTGAATATAGTAATTTAATTTTACAAATTTTCCACTGAATATAGTAATTTATATTAACAGCGAGTGGAAAGGGTGGAGGGGAATGTGGGACGGGAGTAGAAAGGAAGATATATCTTACGAATTAGTTTGGGTGCGGTTGTGTAGATATTGTTTGTTTTATGTTTCTTATCGTTGAGTTGAAAATGTCATTGTAGTGATATTTTGTGTTAAATGAATTTGTGGATCTGTACAGGATGTCCCGTATCTCGACGTCAAACCGAAATCGGCTGATAGGCCAAGTCATTATAGTTATCAGAAAAATATTTTTAAAAATCTATATCATGTGTTTTAAAAATTATAAACATTTAAAAAAAAAAACAAAAAAAAATCTACACTCTGTGACGGTCTTTTCACTACTGTTGCTACAAATCTTTATTTTTCTTCATTTTTTTATACTATTCTGTAATCCTGAAAATATAATTCTGTAATCCTTCTGTAAACTTTTGTCCAAAATTCAAAACCAACTGCTCCAGCTTGGAAGAAAATGTCACTTTTTCACCAAACTAAGTATTCAAAATCAATACTTTGCCCAGTTTTAAGTGACTGTTATTATTATTATTTTTGATAACTATTATGACTTGGCCTATCACCCGATTTCGGCTTGACGTCGAGATACGGTATATCCTGTATGGGCAAAGCTTAAACACAATACAATTTAGTTTTTTCATATGATTCCTATTTAACTAAAGAGTGACTATAATAATTAATGGTTATTATGGGAAAGATTGCACTCCGAAATAATTGTTGTCCATTTTTATATTTAAATTCAATACTGTGATTTAAAAAAAAATGAAATACAAATATTTTATTTTGTCGAGAGATGGCTTGAACAACCTTGAAATACTTTCTGACTATTGGGCAAAAAATATTGAGTTTACAAAAGAATCCAAATTCCTCCGCACAAAAACTGTATCATGGAACAAATCGCTGCAATTCAACCCTTGTTTGGTCTAGCGGTAACATCCCGAGGGTTTTCTCCCTGGAGGGTGAATATATTTTCATTGTAAAAGCGCATATGTCAGTGTGAAAGATATTTGGGAGCTCGCGCGTGTAATGTACGAATCTCATTTTTTTTTATTCGATGAGCCGTTTTAAGTTGGCCCGGCTTCGCCCGGGACGATAATTTTGGGAGCATATAATTGCGATGATGTCTCTTTTTTGTTGTTTTTGGCACATGTGATTGGAATGCCTTGCTAGACCGTCTTCATAGATATTATCATCAGGTATATTTATTATCCTCCTCTCGAAACTATAGTAGTAATTTATAATTCATATTGTGGGTATCTATCCCTTCCACAATAATAACATAAATAAATTTAAAATTATACATATTTGAAACCAACATGCGTAATCAGATTCGACATATTTCAATATTTGATAGACCTCAAACAATCTATTATACATTTTTAATTTTTTTTTAATAAGGTTCTATTTAGATACAATTTAACATATTTGTAATATAATAGTATGTATGTACAATGTTGTTGTTGATATTTGTATGCTCCTCCTCACTAGGGGTTCCTGTGCTGAGGCGGACTAGTTTATACCTATTTATTTTCTATTTTAAATTTTTTAAGTCGTTAATACTCCTTTTAATTCATCTGCATCAACTTAATTTAGCCATACATTTATCTTTTTTTGAACTCGTCAATCTTTTCAATACTTTTAAAGGTACACATTCATGCATTGTGATTGTATATTTACAATTCCACTTTTAATGTAAACACAATCAGTAAACGGTACAAGATGCCTGCGAGCTAAAGCAGCACCATAAAGCGGATGTCAAAACTTCCAACAACAGTATTTCCAAAATTGTACTATTTACTTGTTTCGACAAAGTACGAATGTTAGCATTAGATACATTCTGCTTTTCAATATACAGACAAGCTGGCTCGCTCCAGGAGAGAATCACACAAGAGCATTGTCACTTCCCTGCAAAACTGCATATCCTGACAATGACTTCCGCCACACCAGACTGCATCCGCCCCGAGGAAATAAATGCACCAAATAATCCGACAAATGTTCCGTCCACTCGACGAAACTTTAGCACCGCAGGTCCAATTCTGGATTCCTGGATATACTTTGTCAGGATTTTCGAAAGCGAGATTAGATTGTATTTCGAATAGAATAAATTTGGATTTGTTATAGGGAGCATTTTACGTGGGGTGGTAGTTTTTTGAAAACAAAAATGCATATTGTCTAGAAAACCTTTTTCTTTGCATTAAGGTAAATTATAGAATTCTCACAGAGACTTAACTATTTATATGAGAAACATGTATGGAAGTTTTTTTATAGGATGGCCTAGGGCTTACGACCTGTATGAGCTAGCCTAAATGATTACTACACAATGCAACGTTCACCATTTCCATCGTAAGAACGTTTACACATTATTAAATTTTTAAAGTTTTATATACATATGTTATAAATCTGAAAACGTTTTTGAAGGTAATTTAAAAGAGAAACTTGTTTTATTTTATTTAGAATTTTTTTTTTATAAAATTTGCTTCAGAAAATTTGATTTGAAGGGGAAATTTGATTAGATTAGATTTCGCAGCTGGTAATTTTACCTCTGTATTATAAAGTGGAATGTTAAGTTTTTATATGTAGGTATGTTCTCAGACCGTACCTATTGTTTTTGTTTTAACCTTTCTTCTCCCACGCTGAAAACTGAGATGAAATTGCTTCTTAATATGTGAATATCTGTAAATATACTAAATATAATTCATACTATAGGTATTCCTCCGTTATATATTTATGTAAGCTCTTAATATTTTTTTTTTATTTTTTATTTTTTTATTCTGTCATAAAATACAGAAAAACAGTTTAATGTCTCCCACAATTATTAAAAGATGACACAGATAGGACATAATTATAGATAAGTCAATTTGATAGTGACAGATAAAACAATTTTACGATTTCATTTAACCGATTGTTCCTAATTTAACTTTAACATTAACTTACTAGTTTATCTTTAACATAAACATAAAAGGGTTCGTAATGCATATAACTAATATACATGGTCAGGGAGGGGGGAGAGTTTCGAGTATCTTAGATACTCACCACCATATACTCGTCATATTTAGTATTAAGAATATCTATCGAATTCAAAAGGTACTTACAATCTGAGCATATGCGTGGAATGGAAGAGGATTTCCTATTTTTGGTGTGATAAGTCGGAAAGGAAAAGACGTACTTCTGTCTGGTAGGTCGGAATGGGACATGGAAAGGTAGCAAGCTGGTGTATTTACACAAAAAATAATGTTTTATCTAAGAAACTGAAGTTAATTTGTCAATGTCACGTGTTTTATTGTAGGGGAGGTAATGCGTGGTGCGCAGTGCATAGAGCGCAGGGCGCTGGGTTCGACATTTGGTTGGCCCTTGCTCTTTAGCAGAGCTGCGCAGTTGACCGGGTCAGAAGTGTTTAATACGTCTTTATGCGGTCGCCCGTGATGAGCAATATTTTAGCTCACGCTTGACACTTAAAGATAATAATTTGTATAAATATTCACTTATGTTCAGATAAAATATAATCTTAATGACTAATATAAGAAAAAATGTAAAATTTTCATATTTATCCAACTGAAAAATCAGAAAAAGTCCACATATATACTGAGTATACAATATAAGAATGTGCTTTTCAATTTAAACACCGTTAGAGAAAGGTTTTTCGCACTTTCACTAATATATTTTGATGGAAAATGATCTTAATTATGAAAATTCTCCATCAATGCGAAATATTTGTCTTTCACACACGACAAGAACTTGAATGTCCTATTTATATTTCACAGGTGAAAAATTCAATTCCCTTTTTAAGGAAACCCCATTTGTATAATATCAATGATTTCACAGCAATAAGAAAATATTACTATATGATAATATTTATATTAAATGTATGGTCTTATACAGGTTTAAAATTATCACATGTTAGTTATAAGATTCCACAAATAAATAATCTAGAAATACTTGAAATTAGGAAAAATGTTAAAATTAATTCAAATTTTATAAATACACACAAAATTTTTGCATAACCACTATTGAATATTTTTCCACTTAAGATTTCATCCTCTTCAGGTGAAATTTCATAATAATTAAAACCTCTGACCCCCCCCCCCCCTTCTCGCCCTCCCCTTCTCCGTAACACATTTGCATGGTTTAACTTCTTCAATTTCAGTACACAAACAATCCTGAGGAAGGGAACATTGTTCTCGAAACATGTAGATTGTATAATCTAATAAAGGGGTGAAAACAAAGTGATTTGTTTTTTCTTTTAATAATAATGTCACCACAAAGTTCAAGCCTTCATACAGAAGAAAAATTTTTTCGAACAATTAATATATTTTCACTTTAATCATCAGTGACTGTGTGAAGTAACGAACGATCCAGTAATTCTATCTGGAATGTCAACCATCAAGAAGATCGGACCGAAAAAACCTAGTTAAGTTATGGTGACAGAAACATGTAGCTCTGTCAAAAGTAGTTTTTTTTTGTATGTAGCCATCTGATAGCAGGCCGAAATATAATATTGAATTATACATTTCAGACATTCTCCTCTTTTATTCATTTTTATTACATTTATCTCTCGTATTTAATAATAGTATATTTGACAGTGAAGCTCTTTACTTCAGTTCTTGCTCTTTGTAACAGCTAATAAGCTGTAATATGATTTACAGGGTGTTACAGACCTTGTCGAAGTTTTGCAGAAAATTATAACTAACTAACTAACTAACTAACTTACCATCACGCCGTTTCCTCGTGGGGGAAGGCAGAGAGGATAGAGCGCCATACTCTTCTGTCCTGACATACAACTTTCGCTTCGTCTACATTCATACATCTTCGCATGCAAGCTCGACGGTTGTTCAGGCTTCTAACAGGACCATCTTCCAGTATCCGGTTAATCTGGTCATGCCACGTCTTCCGTGGTCGCCCTCTCTTTCTGGCGCCGTCAACACTTGCATCACATATCTTTCTTACCATTCTTTCCTCATTCATTCGCTCAACATGCCCAAACCATATAAGAAAAAATATATTGAAGTCGCTGTCTCCATGACTCTTACTTTTGGTAGGAATCTTTTACCTCACATGTGTTTTTTTGTAAAATTTAAATAACAATTCCCATAAAAATCACCGTAACAGTGAATATCTTTCATTATTTTTTTCCATACGAATATCAAACACCTATGAATATCGCCATTTATTAGAATATCTAATAATCTTTATTCACAAAGCCATATAGAAATGATTGCAGTCTGTTTATAATTGACAGTATGCTTATTGATAACTAACTTACTTACCATCACGCCGTTTCCCCGTGGGGGTGGGCAGAGAGGATAGAGCGCCATACTCTTCTGTCCTGACATACAACTTTCGCTTCGTCTACATTCATACATCTTTGCATGCAAGCTCGACGGTATGTTAGAAGCCTGATTATTGATAAACAGTCAAAACAACCTCTTTATATGATTTTAAAAATCAACGACATGGTGGAAACTCGTTAAAATGGAGTTAATTGTAATATTTAGAATGATTTTTTATTATACTTTAGACAATTCTATAAAATAAATGAGAACAATACGTGATGGAATCACACGGACGATATTATTTCGCAGCATCCGGCATCACGCGGAAGAGAATCACATCCGCTTCCGGAACAGCACCAGAGGATGCAGCAGATAACGTCAGTACTTGGCATGCTACACTGGGCATGAATATTTTACAGTTGCAGGTAGATGCGACAGGCACAAGCGTCAGGTGTCGTGGGGGTAGTTTTTCAAAGTTTTCGTTTGGTTCAGAAAAAAGCGCATTTGAATATTTTTTAAAAGTAACCCATAAAAAACAAGTTTTTATTATACTCCCTTTCTTTGTAAAATATAACAACAATTAAAGGCGAATTAAAACATATAACACGACACTAAAGTTACAGTAATTTAATATATTTCTGAAATTTCAGATGTTTCGAGCTTTGATAAGACACTCCATGCTTTGAAGATTAAATTCTAAAAACATTTGTCGTCAATTTAGATTTTCGACATTCGTAGTGAAGTACCTATTATGCATACCGATGGAGTAATTCAAATTTAGAAAATATTCCGCGACATTATCGGGCCGCCGTAATCAAACTTTTCTAATGATTCCAATTTGAAAAAACCAATAAAATTTCTAAAAATCCGAAATTATACTATAATTATTAATTTTTTTTAACGAAAATTTGATAGATCTTCTTGATTGTCGCCACAAGTCTACTTCCCAAGTTTCAGCTCGATTGGATTACGGGAGAAGGGTCAAAAATCGATTCAAAGTTTTTGTTGACGGCAAGCAAGCAGGCGCCACGAGTTAATATAAAGGGAGTAAAAAAATCACTTAAACCTCGCAAACTCTGTGTATAATTTTTTTTCGTTTACTGAAGAAAATCCACATTAAGATACTGAATTACGAATATTGTTTTACACCATAAATTACGAGTGAGCCAACTAAATAACATACCATCACGCTTTTCCGCAGGGGTAGGCAGAGACAATAGAATTCCATATTCTTCTATCTTGGCACACCACTTTTGCTTTGGCTACATTTAGGCATACATGCTCTTTGGTTGTTGAAGCTTTAAAACAGGATCAAGACCAGCGGTACATAATATTGACATACTAGATGATGACAACATAATAGAATAACTTCCACCTGAGTCGAAAGCTTTCTGAGATACAAAAGTTTAAAGTCTGATCTAATTAAGTTAAAAAGAGGTTTTTATAAGGTTAAAATATAAATATATATGTGTAAATGTAATGTCATCATACTGACACATTTATTAAAACTCATGAATAATTAATTGTGAATGGTACAGAATTTGATGAATAATTCCAAATTAATTTGCTTGACACATCGAGACAAAGCAGCGTCGCATTAACATATTTTATTTTCGGCGGTTATAACACGAAATTCATTAATATGTTAATAGAAAATTAAAAACACTAATTTTATAATATACATGACGGCCAAGTAATTGAAATTTTGAAACATACATTTTCCTTTAAATTATGTATTTGAAAGTCTGGCGTGATAAAATGAAAATTTCAATGAACAGCCTTTGGAAAGCTTATTTAATTTAATTTTATTTATTTATTGTAGGAAAAGTTAACATCAAATCTTAAAATTTACATACAAGAGTTAAAAAATAGCAAATTATGCCAATTATAAATTTTCCACCAGATTTTATTAATGGTATTAACAAAGTATGACAATACGAGATAATTTATAGTTTCAATATATGTTGAGAAGGAGTGGGAAGGGTGAAGAGGAATTTAGGATTAGGATAAAGGAAAGAAGTATGTAAAATTAATTTTCATTTAGTGTCCAGAATTGTCGAGTTAAAAATATCAATGTGATTGTAATTTAAGTAAGATGAATTTGTGGATCTGTATATGAATGAGTTTTGTTTAGAGTTGGTTTTGCAAAGAGTGAGATGAAAATTAGATGACTGAATGTTGTTACAATTTGGGATATGAAAAGATAAACGTTGAAGAAGATCAGGAGTATGAACTAAGTTGTGTGCGATTTTAAATAACATTACAGAGTGCGCAATATTTCTACGGCAAGTAAATGTCTGTATCTTAAAAAACTTTTCAGCGTCTTCGTTGCTAACTTGAGATCGAAAAGAGCAAAAGTTAAGGTACTTAAAAAATCTATACTGGTCGCTTTCAATTCTGTTCTTGTGTATTGTGTAGCTTTCAAAGAACATATATTCAATGATTAATAAATTATTTTTAAATAGTTTTCTGAGTTTAAATAACTGAATTGAGTGCACTCATAGTTGTTCCTGTCTATGCCATTGCAATGTGTGCAGCAGATGCAATAATGGAGCAAGCCAGTGTTGTGATTACTTGTAACAATGCGCAGATAGTTTAATGCATAGTAATATTACCGTTGAATGGTTTTCCCTGTAACAGACAAGAGAGGGTCGACCATGCTCTGATTGGCAGATTTGGGTAAGATGCGTACGGCTAGACTCACGCCCGCTCTCGACCACCATAGATATTTAGTTTTTTAATATTAAGAGTTAGAGTGTTTGTATGAAGACATTTTTAACAATGTTTATATCCTTCTCAGCTTTTTTAAAAGCTGATGCCCATATATCAATCAGCTTGAAGAGTGTGATTATTCTTTCCAGCCCCGGAAAAAGAATCTGATCAATGTCCAAGACTTTCAAATGTCTTCCCGGATTCCGGCTGGAATCCACCAATTCTTTTATCGTACGAAACGAGGAAATTAAAACACGTAATGAATCTATAATTCAAGAAGCAATGAAGAAATTTCTTCGAAAAAATTGCGATCAAAAAGAGGAATAAAAATATAGACACGTAGCTACGTATTGCAGCTTCGTAAAATATTACGAAAATGACGCCCTCCCTTTTCTAAGAACTTTCCCTTTTATACTCTCCGAGATTAATTTTGCAAAACAAAATATAAAATTTCAATATAACATGTACGTTCCAAATATTTTTTCATTGAAAATTTTCAATATTTAAACTATAAATAGTCGAGTTCGTACTCGCATAAATTAATAAAGAAAACACATCATTTTTATTAAATCAACAAATAAATATGTACATAATATGAAACAATTTCAATTTTTAAGATATTTTAATTAAATACTACATTGCTAAATCATTCGGTAGATATTTTGGAGGAAACAGTGGCGTTATATCCTTTCTGCCTACTCCTGTGGTGAAACGGTGTGACGATTACTTATTTAATAAGCTCGATTTTTTTAAAAATTTGTTTAAGACTAAAGTAAAAATATATATCTGTTGTATTTGACTTCATCTTTAATAGACAGTGAATGTTTAAAGTTAACGACTGTGATATGGTGCAATGCGGTACGACTGCAATGCATCTTTGCATATCTTTTTGTATACAAAAAATGCCAACCTCGTGGTCTTGGAAAAGCAGTGGGCCTTTACTCTAGTTCAAACATGAACTATTTACATTAAACTATTTAAGAGGATGAATAAGGCACAATATGTCGAACGACCATACAAATATTTGTGATTTTGATCGACAATCTTTAATTTGTGTCTAATTCATTCATTTTTATTATTTTATTTTATCGACTAACCTAACCAGAATATGTCGAACGACCATACAAATATTTGTGATTTTGATCGACAATCTTTAATTTGTGTCTAATTCATTCATTTTTATTATTTTATTTTATCGAGTAACCTAACCTAACTTAACCTAACCATACAAAAATAAGTGATTTTGATCTGGAAAAAACTCAGAGATTAATTATTTAGATTGGTAAGGCTAACCGTGATACACGACCACAAACTTTGCTTAGAACTACTTCTTACGGTGCCATTTCCTATCGGCGGTCGGTGATTATTTTGTTGATAACGATTTTATTTAACTCCACACCGAACAAATTACGCAGCCACGAGATGCGGCGCCTTCCTACGCCTCTTTAATTACTTATTTTCCCCTGAATGATGAGTTGGTTTAGACTGTATTTTGATCCTCTTATAATATGTCCGAGATAGTCCGGCTTTCCTACCTTGATAGTTCGCAGCGCTTTTCGATCTTTTTCGATACGCCAGAGGACTTCATTATCCGTCACTCTAAACACCCAGGAAACTTTCAGTAGGCACTATAGATCCACATCTCAAAAGCCTCAACTTGCAGGTTAGTTCATGGTTAATTGTTCATGCCTCCACCCTATATAAGAGAATGGCAAAAATATAACACCGAACCATACGCATCCGGAAAAGGTACATTAACTAAATAAATGTTTGCTATTTTTTTGTTTATGCAGGGGATATTTAAATTCACTCAATACTTTCAAAGAACATCATCGTTCAATATACAGATAGTTGACGGTCAAAGGTTTTAAGGCTGGACATTCACTGCATATTTCACATATTTTGACGTAATTATAAAACAGAACGCCGTTGGCAGCGGCGTCTTATTGGCACATTTTATACATTGAAATTTTTATTTTAAATAATAATTAAAGTATTTTTATTGAAAAAACTTTAATTAGTGAGTGAAGCCTCAAAAAACTGGAGTAAATAAAATATACTGTTCAAAATAAAAAAAAGGTAATGATTTCTTGCAAATTTAAAACATTATTACCTTATTAATACTAAACATTTCTTTATTAACTAAGTATGGATTCAAGATAAGGAAGTCAACTTTATATTTATAAAAAAACATATTATGCGTACATAGAAATTTTCAGTAAAACTTTGTTTCCCCTAGAACACTAAAAACGGTTTTTTGGCCGCGGCCTGTCGATTAATGTTTATATTTTCTTAATAATTGTAAATAATGTTCAGTTTATTACTTAAATATGAGAAAAAAGATTATATCTAAGATATTGCTCTAAAAAAATGCAGTCTAGAATGTACATTCTGATATAAAAAATAATAAAAACTCACATTTTCATAAAAAAAGGCCGATATATGCATTTGCAGTGAATGTCCAGCCTTAAGTATCGGTGCTGTTCTTTTTCTATCTAATCTATATTTCTTTTCTTTTCTTTCTATCTCATCTATTTTCTATCTCATCTATATTTCTATCTAATGTATATATAATCTAATATTTACAGTAGAATATGAATGCCGAGAATTTTCTTTAAACAATCTCACGGAAGTCTCACTACCCCAGCCTCGAGATGAAAATATTGCATGTGGAGAAAAGAAAATAAGAAGAAACGAGTGAATAAGATACAAATTAAAGATTGTCTAATTGGACATTATCTAGACTATTGTCAAGCTGAAAAAAAGTTGGCTGGTCATGTAGCGAGGCTTTCTATGGACGATAAAATCACCTGGATTCCATAAATAGCTAGAAAAAGCTTAGGTTAGCTATAAATGTGGTGGACTGACGAAGTGAAGGAAAATACACAGGATAGGTTTAAGAAAGGAATGATGAAGGCCTATATTCAAAGATGAATGAAAATATCTAAAAATATTTTTTTCACTGTGGTATTAACTTTTTACATGTAAGGGCCCGGTATTTACAATAATATGCCAGGGCCAGCTTAAATGTTTCTTCCAATTTAATATATTTCTTATAAGAAGTATATC
Organism: Agrypnia vestita; assembly: GCA_016648135.1. Taxonomy (NCBI): domain Eukaryota; kingdom Metazoa; phylum Arthropoda; class Insecta; order Trichoptera; family Phryganeidae; genus Agrypnia; species Agrypnia vestita. Next base: position 119,191 of record JADDOH010011168.1, on the reverse strand, counting down.
CTTAATCAGTTTCTCCTGCGACCGTGTCTTCCCGAGCGAACCTGTCAATCCCAATGAGCTGACCCTCCGGCAGGCACATCCACACACACACATGCACATACATCGAGATACACTACAGTTACGATAAAATATTAGCAATAGGAGGCTTTAACAAGGTTCAAGACACTGACTGTCGGAGCTATATAAAGCGCGACACCGAGAGGCAGCTCATACGCGATTAACTTAAATTTTAAGCTGATCGTAGAAACTCGAGCATAAGTTTCTGCGATCTTTTACCGCAAACATATTTAAACAGATAATATAATTTTTCAAGTGTTATTTCGATTGCAATCTATAAAGTTCCAAATAAAGATGTTGTGATACTTAATTTAATAAGATTTACTATTTGCCAAAGGATTTCCTTCAAAACCCCGTATCTATTGGTATGTGACAATATGAAGAAGTAGAAAATGGTAAGAAGCGCAAAATACGAACACTAAAGTTTCAGTTTTATTGTGGTGCAATTGAATGATCAAATTTATTACTCTAATATATAAAGCAGAGTCTATAAGAAGTTTGTTACCTAATAACTCTTCAGAGAAGACTTTACGGGGTACCACAGCCAAACTTTGAAAACATTAATTTTAAATTACTTTGGAACCGATCGGACTCGATTTAAAGCTGCGAAAATCAAAAGTTTTGTCCGTTACGCCGAGCAAATTCAGCTGGTAATAATTAAATTTACAAAGATCCGTACACCGATTTTCTGTACTTAATTAATTATTTATCAAAACCATATAGCGATACAGCAAATTTTTCAAGTGACTTTCTTGCAAACTTATCAAAGATACTAAAGAAAATATTTGAGAGTATATTTTAAAGTCACATCTTATGTTATGATTAATTACTTTTACATACAGTTATCATTAATTATTAAAGGTCTACATTCTGTTAGGAAAATAGCTCTTAATATTTTTTCGCTTTGCTTTCCAATGTAAAGGTATAATTACTAGTTTATATTCAGAATTATTTTTTTTAGAAAAAATGACATTTTTAAATATACAATTATTAACGTAAAATTTACGTACGTCATTCAATTAGGTACTATCTTCTTCAAAATTAGCAAAATAATTTTTTGGTTACATTAATTATATAGTAAATAATTACATAGTAAATAAAAATAAATTTTGCTTTCACCACTTTTGTTTTAAAAAATATCAACATGTTCAGAGCCCATGGCTATTTCGTCAGGACACAATTGTAAATTAACAATATCGAAGTATAGACAATCAAAATATATTTAAAAAAAAAATCATACGATATAGTAGAAGAGAATACCATATGCGAAGAGAGAAGAGAGGATAGATAGATAGATAAATATATATATAGATATAGATATAATATATATATATATATATATTATATATATATGGAAATTTAATAAATAATGAATTAATAATTTGTAAAAAGGGCCTGGTTATTATAATATTCAATTTACTATTTACATTTCTTCTCATTTCAAAAATTTTTAATTTATTAAACTGTGATAGTGTATAAATTGTATGTAAAATTTGTAAACTACCCTTATTAATTATTAATATCAAAAGAATGAATGATCCATAGCCAAAAGATGGTTAGAAAATTTGGAATAATTGTCGCTACTTAAACGTCAAACCACCTCCATATTTGATACTGAAAAACATTGGAGAAAAACTGTATTCAAAATTGTATTTATAATCAAATTTCACATTCGAAAATCCCAAATGACATTTAACCAGCTATCTATACTCATAAAAAATTTTAAAAATACATATTAAATAATAAGGATAAGGATAATTTAAAAAAAAAATCTGGTGTTTATAAATTTTGTTTTATTAATTAATATTTGTAATGATTGTAATTATTTTATATACGAATAACGTGTAGAAATTTTGAAGTTAAGGAACACTTAAGGTGCATACAAGGTTAGCGTGCACGTTAAAGTTTGAGTAACACGCGTGTGAAGAGTATTTTGTGAATGTGTTGGTGTGTAAATAATACTACAGTTGTGGTGTGTAGTGATATTTACATCCCAGTGTAGTGGTTGTCCTGAAGAAGAGACGGGTTACGTTTCGAAACCGGTAGACAAAAAATCATTTTTAGTGCTAATACTCATAAATAACATTTTGTTAAAACTTTTGACCACAAAGATAATACTTTAAATATTAAAAATAAGATTTTTTTATATTTCAGGAGCATCATGGGTGTTATATTTTTAAAGCCATTCGTAATATTGTTCCGTTTCTACAAGTCTTGAGTGGGAATACATTTTCAAAGGTAGCGATTCACTTTAGTCTTAAATAAGATTGAAATAAGAGACGCTACTGGAAGTAATACAATTTAGTGAGCGGGCTTTCCAGACACTAATAGTGAAATATATACTCCACTCAGAAATTCCGCGTGCGTACTTTAAGTATTTAAATAAGTTAATTTATTTTACGGAATCTACTTCACTCTTGTTTTTGTGTTTATTGCTTCAATAATAAAGATGTTACAGACAAAATTTGTATTTCTTAGCTATTTAACAGCTTAATGGCTTATAAATAATTCAATGCCATATTTAAATAGATAAATAAGGCTTAGGTGGTCGAGCCTCATGATATTTTATGTTAATTGCGGAAGACTTTTTTTTCAAATATATTGTCACGGATTCATGGCGATGAAATATAAATGTTACAGACATGATATGAAAAAAATGAAAATGGCATGATATGAATTGAATAATAAAGATTTCATAGACAAATTTTATATTTCATAGTTATTAAACAGCTTGGTGGCTCATAAATAATTCAATATTATAGAATAAAATACATTAATAAAAATTTATCCAGCATATTTTATCTTCATTGCGAATTTTTTTTCGAATATATTGTTACGGAAACAAAATATTTACAAACAATTAATATTTTTTCTATGTACAACGTCACACGATACAAACTTAAAAACAATTTCGTAATTCGCATTCATTCAATAGAGAATATACCACATCATGTAGGTACTATTCATTCGCTGTTAGGCGATCGCTCGTCTATTCGCATCACCGCGGCCTTCTGTGGTTTTCACCAGTATCAAACTCGTGTGTGTTCTACTGATTTCTAAGTGTCTCCAATGTATTCTTTAATATCCAAGTGTTGGGAACTCCTGGATTGTATGCAAGTCCTTATGTTTCACGCATCTCGTAACAGTATTTCCAGATGTCTGCTTGAGAAGTGAGTATTAAATTTAAAATTCTCACTTACTTGGATATTTGTTTATTAATTTTAAATACAAACCCAGAAATCTATATGTCTGAAGCAGTGAAAACTCACGTACAGTGCGCTCTGGCATCGTAATATTTGCGTAGTTTTTCTTTCTGTTATTCTAGGTAAGCGCGTCTAATTTAAGCTCATTTCCAAAACGACATACTTATTGGTCTAGTGGTTTAGTCTAGTGATTGGTTTGGTCTAGTCATCCAGTTTTCGCGTGTTTGATTCTCATTCCAGACAATTTGATTCAATTTTTCATAGCAAAGCAGCCGTTTAACTAAATTTGAAAATAAAAAGAGTATAGATTTTAAATGTTAATTCCTCATGTACGCACCATTATTAATTTAATTATATTTAAAAAAAATAAAAAGTAAGACTGCGCAATGTTTACTTTTTTAACGCTTTAAAATTTTTCATAAAAAAAAATCTGTAGGTAAATTTTGCCACTGACGAATCTGTTGCCAGAAGTATCATATATATTGTAAGTATCATACTGATATATTATTAAAATAGATAATAATTTTAAATGTGGTTTAATAATATAATTTGTTTGGTAGAATAAATAATGGATAGTTAGTATGCGTCCATCTTGACGAAAATACAGTGTTATCGAAACCGGTAGACGTAAAGTTTCTCCAAGTGGTCAATACAAAGATATTTGATTAATTAATAATTATGTCCAACCACAAAGTTAATGCTATAAACTTAAAAAAATATTAAATTAAAACAGAAATATTAAGATAGCTCTTAGAAAAAAAACTAACCCATAAAAACCAAGTTTTTATTATATTCCCTTTCTCATTTGTATTGTTTCCAATTTGATATTCTATCAACATATTCCTCTTGCTTTAAGTTCAGTTGAAAATTCTACTCCATGTATATTATAGAATATTGAAAACTTAATAATTGGTATAGGAGGGCACGGCGCCGGCGAAACCGTCTGATTGGACCCATAGCTCGAGTCAGACTAGTTGAAACAGGCTTCGCGCCTTCTCCACGCGCCGGCATCTTTTTTTATTTGTATGGTTTCCAATTTGAAAAAACCGTTAAAATTTAGTAAAATCCAAAATTATAGTATAATAATTTAATTTGTTAGATCATTTTTATCGTCGAAATGAGTCTGCCTGCAGAGTTTCAGCTCGATTGGATCATGGGAAAATAGTTAAAAATCGATCCAAAGTTTTTTCAGCAGACAGGCAGATGCTACGAGTTAAAAGAAAGGGAGTAAAAAGTATCCAGGAACATGAAGTAAAAATAAAGTAAAGAAAAATACACCAAATTAAATATCATATTGCCCCGGAAAGTATTAACAATATTTTCGATGACAATAGTAATCATAGATTTTTTTTTTGAATAATCCAGATCTTTTTCAGGACACATCCGCTTTTCATGGGTTCTAAATAATAGCGTACGTACCGCCACGTACAATACGCAGTATTATTGAACCCATGAGTACCGCAGAGTTATTTTGCCTGGCATAGTGGAGAACCGCGCTACAGCCCCGCTAATAATGCCCTCCCTGTAATCTTTATCTGGTATCAGGGCTTGACGCGAACACGAGCACCGTGTAACGCCCACAATAGCTTGTTCCACCCAAACCTCAAATTATTTCACGAGGGTGGGTGTCCCGGATGCTGGTGCATTAACAACTGAATATTAAATAAATAATAAAAATTTTAAAAAAAATTTGAAAGATATAAAATAGAAAAAAATTGTCTTTCGAAAAATATTTGGCTATGACTAAGACAAGAACGCAGAAGTCTTTCTTTCCAAAGAATAGCGACATTGCTAGCTAGTACTTAACGCAACACTGACAAAGTTTTACCCTGCTTTCGACACGGTATTGCAAGCCATTACTTAAAAACAACATCAACATCATCCCTGATTAAAGACCGTGCAATTGGATCCAAAACGTTGGCCAGCTAGATCTCGAAGAAAGGTTTACGCTTTCTTTAAACTTTTAACATAACAGTAAAATAAGCAATTCTACTGATATAACACCGACAATGTAAAAAAAATATATAATAATTGGAGTCCAGCAAGCAATGATTCGACTCCGAATGTTAGGACTTATATATAAATTTGTGTACGTTTAATGGAGTGTAAATGGTATATAAAATTTATATAACTCAATTGAAACAAACGAGTCTCGATAGAGGCTTAATTTTTTATCCGGCCTTACCTCTGTGATGCATCTTAATACCAAGTGATTTATTCTGAATAATCTCAATATATTTCAAAAACATCTTTATATTGAAACTTATTCGGGAGATGGGAATCGGATAAAAAATCACTCCTCAAAAAAAATCTATATATAACAGAATAATTAACCGTAACATACAATAATAAACAATTTCGACAATCCACTTAACAAAGCATTCACTTCTCTTCTCATAGATGTCGCGATTTGATAAAACGAAAACTTATTCTTCAGCCGTGAACGATGCCTTATATACTCGCGAATGCCCAATTGGTGTTCTATAGAACCTAAACTTGCGGAGCGGGATCGACAATTTCAATTATTACCGTAACAACATTACATTTTTTAATTTTTATTTATTTGTGTGATACATATGTTGAAAAAAAAAAGATTTAAATAATATACCGGGTGGTTACAGACCACTACCGGGACACTCACCCGTCAGAGTTCCTTACACAGCTTTGGAATGGCTTCAACATGCTAATCTATGTATCTGTGCTCAAATAGAGCCGACACACACTCTGAATAATAGCAACACACAGCTCAAAGCCGTGAAGTGACAATCTAGTACAAATTATTGTAACTAGAGTATTGGATCAATTAATAATACTTGTTTAGCACCACACAGATTCTTAAGCATTCTTTTTAACTATCAAATTGATATATTTTACACTCGCAATACCACGGCTTATTGTCTAATTTTTAATGTGTATCTTGTTGTTTTATGAAGAGGTTATTGCGTGCTAGAAAAATACAAGCATATAAATCTGAGTAGAGCACACCCAATTTGTGATATACATTGAGGGAAAAAATCTGTACGCTTACTCATGTGTGAGTGGTAAAAGTTTTACATAATAACTAAAATAAAGACTAAATTATATATTAATGACGCTCAAAGTATTGAGTTGTAAAAATATACACTGATCATTGCCGATTATTTTATCGAGTTTTATGAAAATAATTCAAACTCACACTTACACAATATAATTGGGGCAAACAAAAACTTTTAAAAATAAATTATTCACTTTTTAGATAAACTCTGCTCTTATAGTGTATTTTTGATTATCTAGAGAGAATTGGCGATGACTTTGTCATATAGTTGCCGCGTTGCCGTCCGTGCGTCTGAGGTTCGAGTTTTTTCCAATCGTGTAATTTTATTTTTGACTGTGAATTCGCACGAAATTGTTATATTTAGATATAACTGATCACTAATATCAAGTAAACTTCGTGATCGCGCATTTTCGCTACACGCTGTTCCTGCTACACGCATTCCCGCTACAATGCGAACGTTGCGCGTGCGCAACTTCCGTTACGATAAAAAATTTACTCTCAATGCGCCAAAACAAAATAACTTCAATAACTCTGCGTAGTGCTACGGACTACAAAGCTTTTCCGAAAATTGATTGAAAAATTGCACTTGCAAAAATTATCTTACAGAAGAAAAGAAAATTTAGTGTCATAATTATGTCGAATTTTAAAATTTCTTTAGTTATGAAAGCCGAAGAGTAAGTAGATCATCTGTAGCTCAATTACATTATATACCTACTAGCTGTGCCCGCGCAGCTTCGCACGCGTAGATTTTTAGTACACTGTTTGGATCGTCCTAGAACTTTCGCGAACCTTCTAGAACGTTTTCCTTCCAGAACTTTCAAGAAATTTTTCGAATGTACAGGAACCTTCTAGATACACCGACACATTCCGCCACTCAGTTTAGAACCTTATAGAACTTTCGGGAATTTTCAAGAACCGTCTCCTTCCAGAACTTTCTAGAGCAGGTCAGCAGTCGGCGCGCCTATTTTAAAACAATCTGAAGCATTTGCGGCCTTCCCATAACAAAACAATGTACTAGAAAGCATATTTTCGGCACCCACTCTCACCTGCGCTCAGCCATCTCTACCAAACTCGCATATTTCCGATGTAACACCAAGGGCTATCCACCATCATAACCACTGGTGGGTGGTTGTGGCTGGTTGTGGAGAAAACTAGGCGGATAGTGAAACACGGGTTTCTTTTTATATATATATATATATATATATATTGATTTATTAAATTCTCTGCGCTAATTGACTGCGCTGACGATTAATATATGCATATTTTTTAAGTAATGTGCATTTTCGCTTTGGATTTGGAAGACTGCTGAATTTATCAAAAATGAGATGATTTTTTCAAAAGTATCTGAACATTTTTCCTATTTTACTACTATGTATACTAACTATGCTGAATAGAAGTGCATATGTAAATTCAAGCTTTTTAAAGTTAAATGAATTAACGCATTGTTTTTTGTAAATATATGAGTGTGCCAAATGTTTTTTGAGGAATTTTCTGTTAAATATTGTTCAAAGATTGAATGGATTGAAATTGTTTTCTTTACTGATAATAAGTTAAAGCTAATGTTTACAAATTTTTATTTGTTACAACATAAATCCATAAATTATATAAATACTAAGCCTTTTTTAAGATTTTAATTTAGTTTAATTCGAATAATTAGGTCAATTTTTGAACGAGATGAAGAGTATCTTTAAAGACAGAATTAAGAGTTAATGACGTAAGAAAGGAGGTAATTGTCTTATTTTTAAAGTTTGATTAAATGAGCGAGGATTGTGATACGATATCCGCAAATTTCAAAGAATCAAAAAGCCTTTTTCTCAGAATAAGTCGAGTTTTCAGCTAAGTCAAATTAATACAAAGTAATTAATTCAAAAAAGTGGGTACAATATAAAAGGAAAAGGTTTTATTCAATTAAAAAACAAACAAGCGAGTTTAATTTTCTGGTAAGTACTTGTACTAAGAAATGTTGATTCCTTGAAATTTTTGTAAGAACATTGGAGTCGCGTTTCAACGTTCCCCGATTTAACGTAATTCGGATATAAAGGGATCGTATATATCCGAATCATGCACCGATATTAAAAATATAATGAATGCCCCTCTTCTCTGTCGTGATACGAAATACACCTTGGTATAACCTCAAAATATTTGACCGGGAATTGTTTGAAAAGGGAATTTTTCTTATATATGTAAGAGTATGCTTGGTAATTGATTTTATTAAAAAACTAGCTATATCCCGTCAAAAATGACGTAACCTTTACATGACGGTTCCTAAAGAATACGTATTCACTTATTAATAGCCGACACCCATGAAATAGTAATAACGACTTTTATCAAAATATTTGAATTTTTACGGCAGTTATTGGTACTATTTTTAACCCTGGCGATTGTGCGTAAAACTAACGCGGTCTTGTCTTTGACGGCAATATCATCCTAACGAAAAAACAATTAGTATTTTAAATAAAATAGATATCAAAATAAAATGAGGAATATATATTCCGATAACAGGTACCGAACCCGAGCCTCGGGTGGCTTGGGGCTGTACGATATGGTGTAGTCCAATATGGTAGTAGTAGTACCATGCAGTCAGCCTGGTATCCTAGCAACTAAACCATATCGGAGATGTAACTGTTCTCGGAAAAAATGTTTACAAATCAAGTGTACTTGAAGAAAATATGTTTTAGAAAATATATGGTGCACCCTATAATATTTTTTATAAATACAAATGGTTCGCATCTTTGCAAAGTCCTACATGTACTGTATTTTTGATGGGTCGTGCAGACTCGGCGGAAGCAACATGTTGCCGGTTTTGGTTTCCTGGCCCGAGGTTGAAGCATGTCTATCCTATAATTTCGTTTTTTTAGCCGTGAATTCGTACTAAATTACGAACGTTACGAACAGAAGGATGGACAGATGGATAGACAAATAAATTATAATTGGGATAAAATTTATTCAATTCTATTCGCGAATGTTCAGAATCTTCTATGCACAGTTTTCAAGGATTTTCTACCATGTGTATCCGACCTCTCTGGCCGACGTTTCGGATCCCATTGTAAGCGTCTCTCTTGGCCAGTCTACTTTAGAGCTATTTCAGGCCGCAGTAAATAAAGTACTTATAGCCAACATGATAGTCAACGTCTATTGAATAGAAAGTGTACACGAAAAGAAGATGCATTTTCATGTGAAGTCTATTTTCATAAAGACGTAAATTTCTATTCACTTAACAAATTATATTTTTTAAGAAATATATCGTAAATGATGATTGCTAAAACAATTAATCTTTTTTTTGTTGGTTTGTTTATTAAAAGCTTTTAATTTGTGCTGTAACAACAAGAATTTTTTCAGGAAACTCTGTAAATGAAATGTAATTTTCTTGTCCGAAGGAAAAAATGCAAAAAATGGGTTGAAAAGGGCGAAAATAAGGGTGTTTTAGAATGTAAGGTCAAAGTTGGGTCTGTGAACCCTGATTTTGAGTGACCCCGCTTTTTTCGTAATGGTATTTTTGGTTTCGCAATCTCCCTACAGCAGGGCTCTACTGTATGAATTGGATAGTTATTGTACCTCTTTTGACCAATTTTGACCGCTACGTGGCCTAGTTAATCTAATTTTGAAATGTTGAAAACATAAATTTATTATTACCAAAAAAGTGAGTAGGTAGTTAAAATAAACAATTGGTCAGATTCTTGGACGAAACGTCATTTTCATTTAAAAACATTTTTAGCAACCTAGACGCATGCGTATGTATTTATTACCAAAATATCTTCAACGATATAGTAAACGTTATCGTTATATCTTCCGTCTCTGTGTAACAATGTCCGTTACTGACGCTACCAAAACGCTATGCTACGATTCAAAGTGTTTCATGGTTGAGTCCCGTTACGTGGAGAGGGTTCCGGGTTCGATTCCTTGTAAGGTCACAACACATTTTTGTGATTTTCTCAACTTGGTTGTTTTTGCGATGTGTTTATCTACAGTAAATAGACCTCGTATATATCACACTTCATCAAATATATTTGTGCCAAGAAGAAGGAATTTTTGACCGGTGTACGTGGGCATCGTGCAATTCACATAGTTAATTTCATCTGCACTTTCTAGGTCAACGCAACTTTTTTCAGCGCACGTCATATTCAGCATCAGCAATAATGCTTTAACTTTTTACTTAACTCTAAAAGAGACATTTTTTTGCTTTTTCAATAGTTTAAATAATGATTTGAAACTCGCTTAAATTTTGACTTTTTTTTCTTACATAATTTTTCTTTCATATTTATAACATTAAAAAGGATATATAATAATACTCTTACGAGACTGTAAAAATGGAAGAAATTACACATAATCGAGAATTTCATAGCACTCTGGACGTTTTACAGTAAGTATAAACAGTGGAAATGAGAACTTTGATAAAGCGTCTGGAAATCCCGTTTATCAGCGGAATAATGCCATCGTGATACAATTATTGGGATGTATAGAAGCGAACGAATTGTGAATCCGTGTGATTGAGCGTAATAAACAAACGATAGACAAAAGTTTAGCGAAGAATATAAATGTACCTATATACGGATTTATCTAATAATTTTCAGTGACGTGTGTTAAATTAGTCCGAATTACGTAATACAGCTCTTGTTAAGTTCGTTTTCATTGAATTTGGTGATAAATAATTTCTTTCATTTCTATCCCACCGCCGCGATTCCATGACAATACAATTCTCGGACAACACTGGGTAGGTATTTAAACTATGGTTTAACCTTCGAGATGTTTTGTGCGATTAACGAAAAAAATATATTTCTCACTCTCACTCGCACCACCATTGGCTCTAAATAAAAATAGAAGACATGATAATTGAATGAGATGGTCATACCAAAGCTCTACAGTACACATGTAAGCACATATGCTTTTCAGCCGTAGTCTTATTTTGTTTGCTGTCAGAAGCGCCCTGATATTTGTACAAATTTTTATGAAAAAGTGAGTGACACCAATGAAACATGCGACCGACGTCGACGGCAATTTTTGTACGCAAATACACGAAAAGTTAAACGGCGGCACATGGTCATGATTTATCAGCGCTGGTCGCCGGATTATGCGAATACTTTTCTCATAAATTTATTGGAAACATTGACAAGAATACAAAATAAAAAATATCGAAAAATATATTTATCGTTTTTGAAATAACGTACGAATCGCGATATGCGAATGCGGTAGTGTTCGATTTTTACCACGCTTATATTTATATAAGACTAGCTATAACTCGTAAAAATTACGTACTTTTATTATGTATTTCGGCCGCCGGTTGAGGCTGTGAGAATAGCGCTATCCAGAATGGCGTAGCGTCTTGATAACGTTATGGATGGTCATTATCAAACAGAGAATTATGTTTCTTTCGTATTTTTAGCGAAATTTAAAATAAATTAAATTTTAATAAATATTATTATTAAGTTCTACGGGTTAAGTATTTTTATATGTTACAGCTGTTTCGGCTTGTAAGGCCATTATCAAACAGTGGATATACCACGTACAAACGACTTATTTATAAAATTTTAAGTTACCCCTTCCCGTTTAGAGTAATTCGATATTTGTGGTGAAGCCCTGTAGTAATGTTCGTTTTTTCAGGGCACTTATCATTATCGTTGGTTTCCTAAATATTACATACTTTCGAAATATTTAGGAAACCAACGTTCACTGATACAACAATTAATGTAAAATCAGAACACCCTTGGTCCCATAAATTATCCGCTTACCACTCTATGGTGCATAGACTCGTCAGTATTCCCCTAAGTAAAAAAGCATATACAGACGAAATACAAATTATCAAAAAAATTGCAACTAATAACGGCTATAGAATAAATGACATAGAGAAAATGATTAGAAAAAAAAAAATACGAAAATAAAATTAATCTTATATACCCTAATCAGAAATATAATAATAATAAATACGCATGAATAGAATTTTTCGGCCCAACTTCAGTATAAATAACTAATGAAATTAAAAAGTGTGATTTAATAATAGCCTTTAGAACCAATAACAATAAAGGAACAAACCTCAAAAACTCTAAAAGCAAAACACCTAAATTAGAAAACAGTGGCATATACAAATTAACATGTAATCATAAAGATTGCAATGCCACATATATAGGACAAACGGGAAGGTCTTTTTTAACTAGATTCGCGGAACACATGCGCTGCTATAAAAATAAATATTTAAAGTCAAAATTTGCGGCCCATTTATTAAATGAAAACCACGTCCCGCAAGGTGATAACGAACCAAAACCTTTACATATATAGAAACAAAAGGTTTTAGAATGAATTTACTTGTGCAACTAGAAATAAATAAACATAAAAAGGATCCAAAGATTAAACTTTTAAATAATCAACAAAAAATGATCTTCTCTCCACTTCTAAATGTCTTTAAAAAACCAATAATCAAGGACATAAATAAAATAATAATTATAAATACACTTGCAGAAAACGGGGAATTTTGATAATTAAGCATAAAGTTAACCGAGGCACCTTTAATGATAAGTGCCCGGAAAAAACGAACATTACTACAGGGCTTCACCACAAATATTTAATTACTCTAAACGGGAAGGGGTAGCTTAAAATTTTATAAATAAGTCGTTTGTACGTGGTACATCCACTGTTTGATAATGGCCTTACAAGCCGAAACAGCTGTAACACATAATAATACTAAACCCGTAGAACTTAATAATAATAATTAATAAAATTTAATTTATTTTAAATTTTGCTAAAAATAAATATAGAGTTCCACAAATTAAACACAAAAACCATAAATTAAAATAAATAAATAAATATATATATAAAAAAATGTTTCTTTCGCTTATTATAATGTTTTCCTCATTATAATTTGAGCCATCTTGTGGAGTTAATGATGGACATTGTTACTAATAGAATTATAATTTTATTGTACCTCATTTTATATACCTTATCATTATTTGTGTCATCTGGTATCGTTAGTGATGGACATTGTTACGTAGAGAATTATGTATTTTGTTAAATGATTAATACCAGTGACATATGCAATATAGCAATGGATGCACTTATTAGTTTCAATTTTAAAAATATTGTATTATATTAGGTCCTTACATATGAAATTGGCGTTTTGCCGTACTGGCAAATTTGATCTCAAATATCTTCTCTTTGGTTAGGAATTCCAAATCCAAATTTATACAGCTATTTACTCATGTATTTGTGTTTTGAAAATTATAATTCATTTGTTTTTTCCTCAATTGTTTTTTTCTTTGCGTCACTCAGTTTACAAAATGAAAAACTTGAAATATCGCGTTATTTACGAGTACGAGTTCCACTGTGGCACCAGTGCTGCAGAAACGGCTCGAAGGATTAATGATGTGTATGGCGACGGTGCCGCAAAAGAAAACACAGTGCGTTTTTGGTTCCAACGTTTTCGTTCTGGAAATTTCGACCTGCAGAACAGCCCTCGTGGACGGCCGGAGTACCAAAACGGGGATAATGAAGAATTGAAGGCTATTGTGGAAGCGGATCCATCGCAAACCACATCCGAGTGAGCTGCAGGCTGCGGTGTTAGTGATAAAACTGTTTTAATCCACTTGAAGCAAATTGGTAAGGTGAAAAAGCTTGAAAGGTGGGTACCTCAAGAATTGAGTGAAGCAAATCAATAAACGCGCGTGGACTGCTGCGTTGCATTACTCAACCGGCACAATAATGAAGGGATTTTAAATCGAATCATTACCTGTGATGAAAAGTGGATCCTGTACGATAATCGGAAGCGCTCATCGAAATGGCTGAACCCTGCCGAACCAGCCAAACCATGCCCCAAGCGAAAATTGACTCCAAAAAAGTTACTTGTGAGCGTTTGGTGGACTAGTGCTGGTGTCGTTCACTACAGCTTTCTTAAATCTGGCCAGACGATTACGGCAGATGTCAATTGTCAGCAACTGCAAACCATGATGGAAAAGCTAGCTGCTAAACAACCGAGGCTGGTTAATCGCTCTAGGCCACTGCTGCTTCATGATAACGCTAGACCACAAACTGCACAACAGACGGCTACCAAATTAGAGGAGCTTCAATTGGAATGTCTAAGACATCCACCGTACTCTCCGGACCTTGCCCCAACAGATTACCATTTTTTTTCGAAATTTGGATAAATTCTTGCAAAGGAAAAAATTCAACTCCGATGGGGCAGTCCAAACCGCCTTCAAAGATTTTATTGATTCCCGTCCGAATGGTTTTTTTAGTAAAGGGATCGATGAACTACCTATGAGATAGCAAAAGTGCATAGATAGCAATGGTACATACTTTGATTAAATAAATATATTATAATAAAAAAAAAATCGGCTTTATGTTCCTCCCATACTAAACGCCAATTTCATATGTAAGGACCTAATATTAAAATGTTCTCAGATTTTCACGGCTATTGAAGACCTTCTGTGTGTAGTTTTCTGAGAAATCACTAGGGCTGATGATGGATCCCGCGAAATCAGATATAATATATCCGGAAGAATATCCCAGAAAGCTACACACAGAATATGGTATTATATTATTTTGCGAAATTCAAATAAACAGGCTGTTTATTTTGATAATAATTAATGTTTTCAAATTCCAGTGTTTCCAGATTGAGTTAGCAAGATCTGGACCATCGTATAAGTATAAAAATTGCAATATTAAAAATATAAAATTATTACAAGTGAAACAGAAGAAAAAAATGCTGAATGAGCTCCCAGGTTTACATTCCGGAGAAATATTTTTATTATTTTTTTATTATTATTCGTACTACAAAATACATAAAAAGCGGCTCAAACGCATTCAGCAGACTTTCAACTGAATTTCAAAAATCACGTCTATTTCGATAGCTATGACGACGCATATAAGTACCACAAGATAATTACTCTTGAAGACAGGTGAACGATAAGCGATATGAAATACCTTTACAAAATACTTAATAATCGCATAGATTCTCCTGAAATTTTAAATTCGACACAATTTAATGTCCCGAAGAGACGAACAAGAGCACCACGCCTTTTCCACCTAAATCATTGGATAACAAACTACGGTAAAAACTGTATTATAAACAGAGTTCTAGGTACCTACGACACGGCCTTTGCAGATCTCCATATTCTATATTTAAGTTTTGAGCAGTTTACAAAATCCCTTACGTACAAACTCGCGTGATGACATTTTTCTTCCCACACATATAAATACACACACGAACACATAAAAACGCATACAAACACATAAAAACACACAAATACACACACTCACACAAACTCAATATTTTACATATTGTTTTTTCTTATTTTTTTATCGATTCTTGTATAATATTCTTGTAATATGTGTTTTCTTGTAATTGGCCCAAGGCTCGGTACATCAATAATTGTTTTTTTCTTTCAAGATTTATTAATTATATGGCTGTAAGAAAACCAATAAATGAAAAATAAAATAAAATTAAGACCTGTATACCCACCTAATGAAGATATAGGTTTATATCTATATTTGGTAGATAAAGATATCATATTATTACAGACTAACTGGTCATACCCGGCGTTGCACGGGGTAAGGATTAAGTAAAAAATAAGTTTGTGAGGGAAAACAAAGGGTCCGCTGTTCTTTAAAAAACAATGTTTCCATCTAATGTTAACATAAGTTATTGTAACATAACTAAATACTTAGATATATGGCATCGCAGACTTTTTTGTAGATATTTATGTCCTCTATAAAACTGTAGTACATTACTTTGCTCTATTGACAATAATTTCCGCAGCGTACGCAATATAAGGTTTTTTTTCGTAATTTTTTCACACGTTGGGTTACATTATCGAAGTTTTCATACGGATTTCTGACATTTTTGAAAATTTTCTTTAGCCTATGTTCATCAAAGATAACGTAGGATTCTGAATGTGAAAGAATTTTTCAAATCGGTTCAGTAGTTTCGGAGCCTATTCAATTCAAACACACAATCAAATCTTTCCTCTTTATAATATTAGTATAGATATAGATATATAATACTGATATTATCAATCCATGCCTGTCTTGCTAGAAGAATTTTTTTTAAGACAGACAATTTCAAATTTTTTTCAGACGTTCCATATTTAAACGACCTCGAACTGTGAATCATTACCGCGCCCCCCCTCTCCCGCGTGACACGTGACCGGATAGGGTGTTCGTCTCCACAACCCTCCAACTACAAGATTATCGTCACAAATTGTTGGTTACGTGAAGTTCATTACTGTATATGATTTTATTAATATAAAGTTATTACATAATATATTATAAACGGCACAGATGTTACTGTATTATTATTATTATTTATTAATGCCTTTCAGAGCTTTTACAAAAAAAAGGTAATGTGTACACAAAACAAATGTACATTAAATGAATGAATAATTCATATGAAATGTCTAGAAATGTTTAGTTAGTGAAAGAAATACAAGTATGTCCAACAAATACAAACAAGAAAATTAAAACAAGAAATACAAACGAGAAAAAATAATAGTAGAATATAGAAAGCCAATACAATGGATGTAGCACATCAAAAAAAATATATATATATATTAAGGAGACACAAGATAAACAAATAATAAAGATAAACTATTAACATACGATCCACAATATTTAAATCCAATCTTACGAAAACTAGTAAACCTACAATACACCTTTTAAAATATGTGGCAAAAACGTCAAGTTGCTCTTATCTGTTTGCTAGTCTAGGAAACCTTTGCAGTGGGGAATTAAAAACGTAGTTGGTGGCTGCAGTTTTCAAGGCAAAACCTGCAAAAATTCTAGTTACGCGAGATGGGATACGACTATCCCATACTTACAACTATATTGACACGATATCGTAGCAATAGAGGGCAAATGAAACGCTTAAAATTAATTAAAATTTCCTCAAAAAGTCATCAGACACGAAATTAATCGAAACACCGTTATTTCGTTTACACAAATTTTATAATTCGCATTATTGTCACTCCGGAATATTTCACCATTTCTTATTTATGGTATAAATATCGCGTCTTGCCAATTCGCTATCTTTTTTGATTCGCAATCTGTGAAAATAACAGCGCACACTGTGCCACCGTGTATTAATAGATAGAGAACCTGTCCTAGTTGTCTCGCTAATCTAGTCGATTATCCCAAACCTTTGAAGTAATTTTAAAATTACAATTTACAATGCGTCATTTAAATTAACCATATTATTAGGTAAAAAGTGTGTAAAAATTTCGGGGTCTTCTTCATTTAATTTGAAATAGAAAATATTTTTTATACTTTGCGTGAAAATAAGCAGGGGAAATCTTTTGTAAAACGTTCAAGTATCAATCAGTAAAGTAATTTATATCCCATTCTTTCGCTTTGGTAATCAAATTAAATAATGAAAACCTTGCAAAAAAAATCTGGTTCAATTATATTTTTTTTATTAATCGTTTGAAACTTTGTTTTCTCAATGTGTCGACTTTAAGTTGTGTTGGTAAATGCACAGGGCGACACATAATATGGCGCCTCTGTAGAGCTCTGCATTGCAGAGACTTAAATAGTAGATTCCACACTCTGAGGTCAGCCACTACTTCAGCTGCAGGAAGGGTTGTAGAACCGACTATCCACTGCAGAAGATTAAGTTTAGTGAAGGGGCGTTTGCGGTGGCAAGCCAAAAGGGGTGAATCTCTCTTTTCTCCATAATAAGGAACAGTGCATCAGAAAGTGTTTAAAAAAATACTTAATAGCACCTTTTTGTAAAATATTTTCCATTGAATGAAATATTAATGTAGAACTAAATAATATTTGTAAAAAGCGCCCTTGAAGTGATTTTTTTTAGGGAAATGGCGCTTTAAAAATTATCAATTTTTATTATTATTGTAACGATATGCTAAAAATAATTTACGCACTGTTCGAAACCCTGGTGATATGTCACTTGGAATAACACAATCGAAGGATCGAGAACTATAACAATCTACGGTGATCTATATCCTTCGGTAAATGTCTACTTACGTCAAGAAATGCCTGATGCAATCGAGAAGCAACGAAAATATTCTCATAAACACTAGAATAATCTAGGAAGTACGAAAGCATCAGCATTTGCAGGTATAAATAGCGCGGATCTGGGCTGCCGCGTGGTTGTCATGTTTGACTATCCGTTCAGTATGAAGTCGGTGCGGAGTACGCGCGAACCACGAAATGACGCCCAGTGCGGCCAGTCGTGAACTGCAAGGCGATAAATAAAGCGAATAATCGAGCGGAAGTAGCTAATGGGTGAAATAAAAAAATGCGATACATACCACAAGCGAGAATTGAGAACGGAATGTTCTAGTGAATGTTAAATATGTGTTATCCCTCGATAATGAAGTGTTCATTTACGAGTGATATATTGCGACATAGTGTTATTTTAATAAACTGTTAATTAATCGTATTTAATGAATTATGAGTAGCTTGTTGGACTTGTGGTTAGGACACTCGCCTGGTAATCCAAAGGTCGCGGGTTCGAACCTCACTCCAGAATTGCAAGTTAATCCTATTTTCATAGCACAAGCGATTAGCTTAGTTTGAAAATAGTAAGAATATTAATCTCTTTTAAAAAAAATCATTAGTTAATAAATCGCTAATTAATTTCCTTTGTTTTCATTTATTCTTCCCTAGCCACGACACGTGACATTATAATAAAATTGTGATTGGATTTTTAATATTTGATAAGTTACTTTCATGATACTCCAATATACTTCAAATGATATCATTACCACGATAATAAACGTTTAAAAAAATTGGTATATAATTATGAGTTAAAACAATAATCAGTCGTACTGGAGGGTTATTAAGGAAAAATATTATTTTCTTTTCTTCATTTTTTGCGTCTCGTTTATTCCACGGTATTGGGCGAAAATCCGAAAAGACAGTGATTCATTTCGACCGATGGGAGAACAAATAGCCTAAAAACCTTTTCCCAATGAAATACGCGCTTGAAATATTAATGATTTCGCCTCCACTGTAGGACTGATATTATGAAATTCATCAATCTTTTGTGCAAAAAACCAATCGTCAGATAGAAAGTAAAATGCAAATTATTCAAATTATTAATTCCTCTGAATTCTCTCAAATTGAATATCGGCCTTGTTTCAGCCCGATATCGATACGATTTAAACAGAAATCTTTAATTTTCCTTTAAAATGACCGGTTTGGTAATCCGCGAACTCATTTCTTTTTTTAAATACACCGGGAAATCTAATTTTCAATAATAGCGACCGATTTTGCATAATACTATTTAATTTCATTTCACTTTTTACATAAAAAAATATTCAATAAATCGACTAAATAATTTATAACAATACTTATATATATATGTTTTGCTTGAGGTTTCCGCGAGCGTTATTGTATGTAACAAAAGGAACTTCTGGACTCCCTCGCGTTTTCTGTAAACGGTCTCCGTGAGAAGACCAAGGCCGACGTTTCGACACGGTATCACGTGCCATTGTCAAGGCTAAAAAGGCCTCAAAAGTTACGGACTAGCCGTACTTGTTCGCGGGTGACATACCGTGTCGAAACGTCGGCCTTGATCTTCTCACGGAGACCATTTACAGAAAACGCGAGGGAGTCCAGAAGTTCCTTTTGTTACATATATATATATATGTTACATATATATATATATATATATATATATAATATAATATATATAGAAGAACACAGTTACTGGATTTTGTCTCCAGAGGGATGATTAATTAATAAAGATTAATTATAAGTCTCACAGAGACGAAGCCATAAATATGATAACGTGTAGAAGTCTTTTGAGTATGAGCTGGCTTAAGCGATCACTCTATACAACGCAACGTTCACCAATTCCATCGTAAAAATTCCACGCATTATCAAAATATGAATGTTCTTTACATGTTTAAATCTGATAATATTTATTTTATTTGAATGTACTATACTAGAGACATCTGTTGTCTTTTCACATGAACACTTAGTATATATGTTGTGGACCAAGTGATTAATAGGACATTATTTGTAATGACAGTTTGAAAAATGCCCAATATGATAGGGCAATATCATAATAACTGTTGAAATTTTTATGTTGTTATTTTGTTTTGTTGTGTTGACCGGGCATTATAAATAATGTCCTTCACCTATCGGGCAGTATAATAAAAAATACATTTATATAGTTTATCTTTTTCAATTTTAGTACACAGACAATCCTGAAGAAGGGAACATTGTTCTCGAAACATGTAGATTATATAATCTAATAAAGTGGAGAAAACAAAGTGATTTGGGTTTTATTTTAATAATAATGTCACTACAAGGTTCAAGCCTTCATTCAGAAGAAAAAATATTCGTCGAACAAAAAATACGTGTTTTATGTTAGGTACGTTCTTTAATTGTATGATCATTAAACTTAACCTAACCTAACCTTACATAACTTACTTTAACTTTACCTAACCTAAAATAACCTTACCTAACCTTACCTAATCTGGTCAGTGCGCGTCTTTGTTCTCGGTTTCCTCGTCTCGCCAGATGTACTTAAAATACCAAATTACCCTACAGACACTTGGCATTATTCATAATGTCCGGACAGTGTAATAAATAATTCAGTTTTAATAATTGTTTATCACGTTGCCCAATTTGGGTTGTCATTTTTAGTACTGTCTGGGCACTATAAATAATGTCCTATTAATCACTTGGTCCACGACATACACATATATTTTCGCAGCTGGTCCCTGGGCCATCGTACAAAAAGACTTCTACATATGTGTCATTTTCTCATAGCTTCTTTTTGGTGACATTTTTATTATTTACCCTAATTAAAATAAATTACGTACTCTACAAAATTTGATTTTATTTTTACGAAATATGATCAATAAATCTGCAAATGTGAACAATTGTATGAAAGAACTGAAAAAGTAGAAACGAGAATGGACTAAATCTAAGATCGTGGACCATATAAATAGTATTAAAATATGTAAATATTCACACTTAAAAGTTTCAAAAATTTCACCATACATTGTGACATTTGTAAGGCTTTATCTAAGGATGAAATGTAAATCATAGATATTATAAGAGAATATTATTTATAGATGATAACCAAATTTTTACGGAAATTATAGGCACCAGAAACATAATGAATACGGAATGTAGGAACTCTTTGCATTTTTTTTTTGCTTAATATTTTTTCTCGTTTATAATTTGCGCTTTGTCCTTAGAAAAAGTGACTCGTTTTCTTATTTTTAATTTTTAACCTCGATTTATTATTAATTTATTGTAATTATTTATCAAAATACTCTTATTTTCTCAAAAAAGAAAACCCTTTTTTTGTATAAGTTTATATTATTTAACAAAAAAATATAAAATTTTTCATTTCACTCTAATCCTGAGGGTACGAATATCTCTACCAGCTGCCCGCGTCACGGATTAGGATCTTGCGGGACAGCACATAACTCCACCATTTTTAAATTTTCAAAATAATTTGTTAATGAAAAGTATTAACCAACGTGTGCAAAAAATGATAACAAAAATGAAATAAACTGTATTTTTACTTTATTTCATATAAGAAAACAAGCATATAATTTATAAAATATATTATTTTTTACTTTGGCTATTGCTTTTATACATCCGTGAAAAATCGCAGGAAATAATATTAACGACTTGCCTTGCGTGACTGCGCCACATATGCCGGGCGTTGTTGATTGCGTGTCACACTCTACCAGTTTTTTTCCATAAATATTTTATGTTTATATCTATAATTAATTGATAAATTTTATAGTATTTCGTTCTCATTCTACTGAAAGCAAGTCATACAGTCACAGCTTCATCCTATTGAGATGAGTGGCTCGTTTTATAATTAACATGTACCTATTAAGTTCTTCGTCTTCTTCTTTTTCTTCAGATATGCCTCTTCCAAACCTTGTTATTTGCTAATTGTATCCATTTCTTCCCCCCACAGCTGCTATGTCGTTCGCTCATCTCTTTTGAGGTCTTCCAATGCCTCTTTTATTCTTCCGAGGTCACCACTTTGGAACTTTGGGAGTCCATCTTATAGTATCCTGCCTTGCAACACGCCATGCCCATTGCCATTTTAGCATCTCTACATGATCCATGATATCCACTACTCTTCTTCAGAACCTAATTTCATTTCTTATCCTTTATATTAGACTTACGCCAAGCATGGATCTCCCCATAGATCGTTGAGTGCATTTGAGCTTTAGAGAGTAAGGGTCATCCCTTACAAAGAAAAGTATAGACGATCTCCACTCCATAAGTCATCAATGGCAGTATTCACGATTCAAAAGATTTTATTTTTAAGCTAATAAGGATCTCTTTGTTATCGAAATTATGTTTGAGTTTGCCAAAAGCAGCCAAGCTCATTCCGATTCTTCTTGGCAATTCTGCTGTTTGGTTTTCTTTGTCCAATTTTTTCTTGTATTATTTTTATCTTTTAATTAATAGCGTCTAACCCATAATGGGCTACAGACAGCGTCTGATCCCTATGTTAAAGGCGGCTGATTTAAAAGCTCACCAACCTCGTCTGGCAAGCATTGTGTTTTAATGCCAAACTCTTCCAAATAAAATGAACCCGAATTCCAAAACATGACTACTCCACGTGAGTAGACCTATTAAGTTTAGGACAAATAAAATAAAATAAATAAATTTATGTAACCTCTCAAGATAAACAGTGTAAAAATGATATTTTGTACTTATCATGTAAACATGAACATCTCTTAAAAATACAGCCTTCGCAGAAAAAACACTCAGTGGTAAATAACCGTGAAGAAAAGCTTGTATTATTTGTTAAACATAATTGCAGCAAGGGAGAGATATTAATTAAGATTTCCTCTTTATCATTCATCACATTTAATAACATAAACAATGTCCTTTCAGGAATTATACAGAATCGTATTATGTTTTAATAAGGATCATAATGGTGCGATTCCTTCACCCCGTTTTGTTGTTGTTAGAGACGTTGTTATTTTTTTTAAACAAAAGCAGTCTGGAATAAATTGTTTTTCTGTTAGGAACTTATGAAGAATCTAAAATCAAAAAAAAAATTAATTCCAGCCAGTGAGTAAATTAAATAAATAAATAATCATAATTAACAATCAAATATCACTCTGGTATGGTCCTTTCAAATATTTGAAAGAATGCTGATTTACAACCAATCATCCCATTAGAGGTAAAACTCACTCACTGTAGTATTTACCAAAATGTGTTGAAAATGAATACGAACATCCATATATTTTTCATCCCTGTTCCAGATAAAAACCAATTAGTGAATATTCCATGTCTATTTATAGTTATTCAGTGGTAAAACTCATAATTTGAACGTTCTAAATAACGTTAATATCACACGTTGAATGTTAAAACCTCAGTTATTCACATGTTGTCAGTAGCTTAACGATTGTTTAGAGCTTTCTGATTAGTTAAATTAATTCATTTCAAACCTGTTAAATTTAAAACGTCAATATTGACGGTATTACAATATTAAACAATTACTATCAAGATATCGAAAAAGCAATATTGCTATTTTTAGAATACGGCCGAATGTCTGGATGTTCTTACGGTAGAATTGGTGAACCTTGTATTGTGTAAAGTGATCTTTAAGCCAGCTCGCAGAGTTCATAAGCTCCTGGCTACCTTATGATAACTTCCATACACGTTTACCATATGAAAAGCTTCGTGTCTGTCTTCTATAATTTACCGAAATTAATAATCATGCCTCTCTGGACAAAATAAATTTGTTGTGTTTTCAAAATGCACATATTAAAATATTTTTTCATATTATTTTGCAAAATTCAAATACACAGTCTATTGAGTTTAATAATGATGAGGTTATTCCAGAGTTAGGTTGAGTGTGCAAGATTTGATCCGCCATATAAGTATAAAAATTACAATATTTTTTTTATTTATTTTAATTCTATGGTTTACATCTATCACAATAAAATAAAAATCGACAAAAGTGTACATTATATACTTAAATATATCTACACGCATGATTGTTTACTAATATTTACTTATACATACACATACATACATATGAAATTTATGAAACAATATCTTTTATAATATTTATATATTGCATTACACCTCGAGTACATACGTCCTTAAAAAGGATCTGAAGCATATTTGAATGAAGGTGACTTAAGAGGAATGGAATTAATAATAGCAGGTAGGTATTATTTTTCCTCCCGTACAGTATTAAATAAAAACACCCGATACCTTTCAGACAAAACATCGTCGTATTTTGTTTCTTTGAGAATGTTTATTCCACGGAATTTTATGTCACTACTGACATTTATTTAAGAGACTGGAAGTCATCAGCTCTGTAGAGACGTAAAGAATTACACATAATCGAGGATTTCTCAGCACTCTTGACGTTTAACAGTAAATTGGAAATTACTAGAATAAACGGTGGAAATGCCGATCAAATTCAGGAAACGTCTGGAAACCCAGAATCCAAAGAGTTCGTAGGTTAGAGTCGAGGCGAGTAATTCATGTTTATCATACTAACGGTTTTAAGCGTACTTTGAAAATAATGGTAGAATATTGATGTGACACATTTTCGGGTACATGTCTCCATTTTTACTTTCTTTTAAGTCGTAGCGTCTGCTTGTCTGTTTGTCTACATGTTGGCTTGTCTTCCGAAAAAACTTTGGATCGATTTTTAACCCTTTTCCCATGAGCTAATCGAGCTGAAACTTTGCAAGCAGACTTGTGGCGACGATAAAAATGATCTAAAAATTTTTTATTTAATTTTTTTTAAATAATTATAGTATATTTTTGGATTTTTCGAAATTTTTAACGATTTATATATTTTTTAATATTAGACCCCGACGCTGTTTCAATGAGAAAGGAAGTATAATAAAAACTTGTTTTTTATAAAATTAAACCACGTAAATGTGATTTAAAAGTAGGTAAATCAAATTTCGAGGGCAAGACTTTACTAATACTATCAAATATGCATTTTTTATTTATTTATATCTTAAGTTAGTTCGTATTATATTCCTGTATAGTAACTAGTATTTACTATTTACATTATTTTACCATTTACATTATAAAATCTATTATTTTTTTTATTTAATTAATAATATATATAATATTTTATTACAATGATATCTATAAAAGGTTTAAAAATATTTTTTTTGTATGTAAATATCTCACCTAAAAGAATTATGATTCTTGTGTGTGGTGAGGGATAACCACTTACGATCATATATCAAAATCTTAACTAATAATACAATATATAGAATAAGCAGTAAAAAAAGACCAAACTCAGTCACAAAAGTCAATTCTAAAATAAATGAGAACCAATTGGGGGAATATGCACAAAAGATGCAACCGCAAAACATTCACCATCATGCAAAATAAATTGAACAAATCAGGTAATTGTACAGGTATCTTCATCGATTCGAGGGAAGTACCTACTCGACAGTATCTTCCGCGAACAACTCGTATCAGAACCAAAAGAATACAGGATTGACCAAACGGCCGCAAACAGGTAAAAAGCCACTCACCGAATATACCTCAGATAGTCAGATAACATGAATCTCCAAGTAATCCACCAATAGGTGAATTTGGATTCCCCCAAGGTACACACCGCAGAACTCCACCATTTCTCACTCACGTCAATGACACATCCCAACAAAATCAACGGTGAATCAAGCATTAAAAATCAAGAATGTACTATTCATATACTTATATTAGGTCTTTACATATGAAATTGAGGTTTAGTATGGGAGGAACATAAAGCCGATTTTTTTTATTATAATATATTTATTTAATCAAAGTATGTACCATTGCTATCTATGCACTTTTGCCATCTCATAGGTAGTTCATCGATCCCTTTACTAAAAAAACCATTCGGACGGGAATCAATAAAATCTTTGAAGGCGGTTTGGACTGCCCCATCGGAGTTGAATTTTTTCCTTTGCAAGAAGTTATCCAAATTTCGAAAAAAATGGTAATCTGTTGGGGCAAGGTCCGGAGAGTACGGTGGATGTCTTAGACATTCCAATTGAAGCTCCTCTAATTTGGTAGCCGTCTGTTGTGCAGTGTGTGGTCTAGCGTTATCATGAAGCAGCAGTGGCCTAGAGCGATTAACCAGCCTTGGTTGTTTAGCAGCTAGCTTTTCATTCATGGTTTGCAGTTGCTGACAATAGACATCTACCGTAATCGTCTGGCCAGATTTAAGAAAGCTGTAGTCAACGACACCAGCACTAGTCCACTAAACGCTCACAAGTAACTTTTTTGGAGTCAATTTTCGCTTGGGGCATGGTTTGGCTGGTTCGGCAGGGTTCAGCCATTGCGATGAGCGCTTCCGATTATCGTACAAGATCCACTTTTCATCACAGGTAATGATTCGATTTAAAATCCCTTCATTATTGTGCCGGGTTGAGTAATGCAACGCAGCAGTCAACGCGCGTTTGTTGATTTGCTTCACTCAATTCGTGAGGTACCAACCTTTCAAGCTTTTTCACCTTACCAATTTGCTTCAAGTGGATTAAAACAGTTTTATCACTAACACCGCAGCCTGCAGCTAACTCGGATGTAGTTTGCGATGGATCCGCTTCCACAATAGCCTTCAATTCTTCATTATCAACTTTGGTCTCCGGCCGTCCACGGGGCTTGTTCTGCAGGTCGAAATTTCCAGAACGAAAACGTTGGAACCAAAAACGCACTGTGTTTTCTTTTGCGGCACCGTCGCCATACACATCATTAATCCCTCGAGCCGTTTCTGCAGCACTGGTGCCACGGTGGAACTCGTACTCGTAAATAACGCGATATTTCAAGTTTTTCATTTTGTAAACTGAGTGACGCAAAGAAAAAAACAATTGAGAAAAAAACAAATGAATTATAATTTTCATAACACAAATACATGAGTAAATAACTGTATAAATTTGGATTTGGAATTCCTAACCAAAGAGAAGATATTTGAGATCAAATTTGCCAGTACGGCAAAACGCCAATTTCATATGTAAGGACCTAATATACTATCTATACTAATATACTATCCATAACAACTTACATATTTACATTTACATCTTATTAAATGTAAGGTACAATCTATAATTTAATAAATAATACATCTTATGCTCCACAATTCTATACTATGTTTACACCAAATTAATTAATCAAATACATACAGAAAAATGAAATCAACGAAAAAATATTTGGCTGCTACCATTCTTTGTTCTGAAAAAATAGCAACTTCACAATAAAAATGTGTTCTTGAATATGATATATATTTTTATACCTCTGTACATTAGAGAATTCTGTGTATATACTTTTTTCTTATTTGGTAATCTTATTATATTCGTATTTCTGGTGTTATATGTATATACATCACTATTTACAGTAATTTTGTTTTTTTTTCAATTTTGAGATAATGAGTTAAAATTTTTTATTCTCGTTTTTCAAATCCTACTGTAAGCAATAAAAGTGATACTTTCGCATAACAACATGACAAATATTTCATTTAACGAAACAATCATATTTTGAAAGGGAGATTCTTGCACTTATTTTAAAGAAAAAATTATCACTTATCATCATTAAACAATAACTTTTTGTACGTTGTAGAACTAACTATGCACAAAAATATATAACACAAATTATATCACAAAACCTTTTTTTGCAAAGTGATAGACAGACACAGTCGTGCACCCATAATCCTTTTACATAAAGCAACATTTTTTCTCCAACGCTAAAATGACTCTATCTATCGATTTTCTTTATGTTTATTATCTCAATGTCCAGAGAAATCTCGGCAAAGTTATAGGGATACAAGACTCGGCTCTTTGCCGACAAGATTGGCACATTATCTGATCTGTATTGAAAGCGAAAGATCTGAACAACAGCCTTGTTCCAGCCTCCCTTACAACAAAATAGCATAATGGCAATTTGTATCTCCAGGTCGAAAGCAAACGTCAAGTGTCCGCTTGAGAAGAGACGGCCGTAGAGGGATCTTTTTTGTATCGGAACATTTTGTTTTTCTGCGAAAATTGCGAACCTTTTTTCAATAGTTTTCTCTGGAAGGTTTTATTTGTAATCGTTACCCTTTTCTTTTCATTTGTGTCTTTGTGCTCTTTTTTCTTTATTTGTAAACAATTCCCTAACCTAAAAATTATAAAAATGCCAGTACAAACGACAAACGAAGGGAATGAGAAAAATATGGCGACCCCTGTGGTCCAGTGGACTTCTAACACCGAGGGTTCTGGGTTTGATTCCCGGTGAGGTCACAATACATCTGTATGATTTCCTCAAGCCCAGGTTTTTTACCACGCTTACATTAGCTTCACCTGTTTGCCTGTTTATTTGTTTGTCTATACGAAGTCTTTTAATCAATATTTCACCCGATTCCCAGCTATTTATTATACACATATGACAATACATGAATCAATGATCAGATTGACTAATGAATCAATTTTTCCACTAAAATTAACATATCCTGCATATTTGCCTTCGCACAGTACGCCAGTGAGTGACTGTTCTGCCAGGCAACGTTAACTCTGTGGAATTCATCAGCCATTCCATCTTGAGTGATAACTGAGCCTTGGTATTTGAATTGCTCTACTTTTGGTACCAGAATTCTATCTGAATAGTATACAGTGGAGGCGCTAGCAATGTTTCTGAAATTACGTGCGGATGTGACAATTCAAAGTGCCGGATGTTTCAAATGGTGTTGTCCATGCTGACAGGGTACGTTGTATCTTTAAATATTTTTTTGAAAGTTACATTATTTTTATTTAGCATTTCTATATTATATATACATACTTTAACTTATATTAATAGATAAAATGGACAATGATTCGGATGAAGGTGACTGAATTTAGATGTGCATTTTATTTCATTTCAATGCCGATGAATCGGCGTTTATTGGACATGAATGGACATTTGATTGCTTGATACACACACATAATATAAATAAATTAGGATAATACGTAACAAGCCTCTCGGCCACTACCTACCTCACTACCTACCTCACTAGATATATAGAATTAACTGTTTTGAAATAGGTAGCTTTTTTTTACATTTTATCTCCTTAGGTTGACATCGAATATTAATGAAAGAAAGTACACGCAGTAAAAATCAAGAGCCAACAATATAAAAGTATCGTGTGAGGTGCAGGAAAAAAATGGAAATAAATGCAAACGATAGTTATATACTTTTTATCAAAACAGCATCTTTCATATGGATCTACAATGGCAAGCTAAACTATAAATATAAAAAAAAGAAAAAAAAGAAGAATAAACTGGAATGCAAAGAAGAAACCTAAGAAAATATTTGGTAAAAAGATAAATACGGTCAATAAAAGTGACAAGCAGGCATTAATATAGGTTTTCATATTATTAAGAATTACAGCACCTTGACGTTTTCAAAAATTTGTTTTCCTTTATCTTATAGTTTGAAATTCCAAATATGAATCATTTAAGTAAAGTAATTTAAGTAAAGTTTGAAATTCCAAATCATATTTGGAATTTCAAACTTTACTTAAATTACACACATATTAATAACAACATTATCTACGATGTACTTTTAAAATAAAATATGCCGTTTGCTAATTATGAATTTTTTTATGAAAGACCCTTACCAAAGAGCGCATAACTGCGCCATTTAAAAAATTGAAAAATATTTTTTATTGTAAAATATCGACATATCGGCCAAGCGTCAACAGTTTTAAGCCCATGTAAATTTTGTTTCCACAAACCATTTTTCGGACAACTTTTCCGGGAGCTGTGGACACCGTTCCTGGATATTTTACTATGACACTGGTGGCATTAGGTCAGAGGAAGCCGCGCGAATAAATCAATGATTCGTTTGCAGATTTGTATGCATTTATGCAAAAATATTCGGCGAACAGGCGGTGCATGGAGAATGCACTTTCCAATATGAAACTTGTCCGCTTTTTTCGAGCGAGAACGTCTGCGGCATTCATGAGTTTGCGGTGAGATTTTTCAAGCTTTTTGATTCAAGGAAATTTTTGATTCAACAGATAATTTCGTATTCACTTTTCTACTTTCCGTCAACCCCATTTTTAATCGGGGGTTGAAAAGGGCAGGCTTCTATCGCAACATTTAAAATTACTCTTTCATATTTAATTTGCAGTTACATATTGTATTTCTTAATACTGACAATAATTTCGTCGGGATAAGCATTACTTGATAGTCGTCCAATACATCATCATTACCAGTAAATGCCCCAAATTAACCTTTAACTGTACGAGTAAGTATCAAATCAGTGATTGAAAACTTATTAAAAATGTGACGCACATAAACATAAAACAGATACTATTAAGATCCCCAGAATTAATCTGCAAATATTATTCTCTAGTGTTATCAGTGTGTAAATTATGTTTAGGTACATGGTGTATTTCAAAATATTCCATCTGATCTAAATACAATATTTTGGCATGTACTTTCATTAATCATAAAGTTAAATGTATGGTGAAGGAGACGCAATATTTTATTTAGCTCTTAAAAATATTGCCTGTAGGAGTTACAATATTTTGTAATAAGAATATATCTTTATGATGCAATATTTTGACACATAAAAATATAGCTTATCTTTATTACAATTCAGTACTTAATTGTAAATAAGCTAAAACATTGTTACTCATTTTGAACCAAAATTAGGGTAACAATGTTTAAGCTTTAAGCCATTCTAAAACAATACCTCGTAAGCCACTTTAATGCAGATATTACAGGGGAGGCAAAAAACTGCAAAACACCTAGATAATCAACGATAAATAGCATACGGGGAATTGCTTTAATAGAATAAGAGAAATAAATTACTGTTTTTAAGATACAAGCTTTTGCCAGATTACATATTCATACATTTTAAAAACAAATACATAAACAACTTTACAAAAGTATTGTACGCGAGGTATTATTTTATCATGAGCCTTATACACATTTAAACAATATTTTTTACAAGACTTTGTCCAAAGAGGGATAATAATTAATAAAAGTAAATTATAGAAGTCTCACAGAGACGAAGCTATTTATTTGAGAAACGTGTATGGAAGTCTTTATAGGGTGGTCCAGGGTTTATGACCTTATGAGCTGGCTTTGGTGATCACTTTACACGATGCACCCTGCACCAATTCCACCGTAAGGATATCAACACTTTATAATTTTTTGGAAATTTTTTCTATCTTCCAAATCAGTTTCTTTCATATATTCGAATGGACTACACAAGAGATATATATCTATGGTCCTTCCCGTGATATAATATATGTAGATTTCGCAGCTGTTAATGAAACCTCTTTATTTTTACATAAAATCTATGAACATAGATGTCTAGATCGTAATATTTGTAATAATTTTTTTTAAATAAAAAAATAGAAATTTCATAAAAATCACGAATTAAATTATTGATATTTTTAACATTTGTAAAATTGTTAAAAATAAATAAACTGTATTAAACTAAACACATATAATTGTTATTATGAGATGATTTAATTGAGCTTAAATTTAATTGCTTTGAAAAGCTTTCATCGGGAAAATGTTAATCCATTTAAATATGCAAATGTAGCTTACGATTTTAAACCAATGATATTACGTTTATAAGGAACCCTGAATTTACATACTAAGATTAATGTTGCTTTAAAAAACAGATTTTTTACAGCTCGTGTAGGACCTTTATCATCGTCTGAAAGACTTAAGATATTTAGTGGTTATGTTTAAAGTATTAGTTATATTTTTTTGAGAAGACTGAGCTTATGCTTCAAGTTAAGTCAAAGGTGACCTTAAAATGACACAATTATACAGAAAGCGTCCAACTCACGCTACTGACTAAGTCTTCACCCGAGCAACACATTCGAGTCATTTTTTTTAACGCTTTTATTAAGCTTCAATTGTCTCTGTGTCGAGAAAAGGATAAATCATGTAGTCAATATTTGACCCACTTCCTGACAAGCAATTTCTCAAAAATTTGGCAGAGAGAGGTATTCCGGATGGCAAGAAAAGGAATCATATTTGGAAAAATCAAACTCGATTAGATCATAGATAAATTAATGTTTTATAATAAAACGGGTGTGGGAATCAAGCGCAATAATTTCGTTGTCTGTCCATCCGTCCGTCCGTCCGTCCGTCCGTCTGTCTGTCTGTCTGTCTGTCTGTCTGTCTGTTCCCGTAACTTCGTGTAACGTCCGTAATTTCGTTCGATTTCACGACTTTAAAAAAAAATTAAAAGAGCGGAGATGAGGCTTGAACCCCGGTCCTGCATTACCCGTCAAAAATACAGTACATATAGGTACTAGCAATATTTCGTCATAATCATAGAATAATGGCGCATGTGAATTTTCTCAAGTTTGCAGGAGGGCAGTTTGAAGTTTTATTTACATAAAGACACTTTAAGTCATAGCTCGATAACTACAAAAGATCTTCCTTTGAAACTTGGGTTAGTTATTTAAAGTTGATACCTTTCAAACCTCAAATATAGTCAGCGCAGTACAGCGATGTTTTTACACATGCTGCATTGTTCTACGATCGCAAATCAGAACCATTACGTTCAACAACATGCAACACCACTACAGATTCGTAGGAAATAAATATTTTAATAATCTACCGGCGAATATTAGAACTACAAAACATTATGCAAAGATCAAAAAGTGCGTAAAATCATAGACAATTGAATGATGAGATTTGTGATATTAACCTTAACATGCTTATTTTTAAATATTGTAATATTAACTTAACATTCTTATCTTTAAATATTTCTATATGCTTTTATTTTTTTCCATGTATGTATTTATAGATTATTAAAAGAAATTATCCATCACATTCATGACATTCTCCGGTTCCATTCACAAGTTTATACATTCATGGGACTGAAAATTCAAATAAAATTGTATTGTAAAAGTAAATTGTATTGAACTAAAAAATTGTATTGTAAAAAAAAAACTTCTCAAAAAAAAATCACGCCCTTATAAAAAAAATATAATTTTATTTTATATACTTTGCTAAGATTGGCTTTATATTCATTCTTAATTAGTTAATTATTTGTCCTCTATCTTAAATGTTCTGGCCATATATACGCCTTCTACTGCATAATTAAAATAATTAAAACAATAAAATAGACGACAGAAATTTGAATAAATAAAACAAGCCGTTTCTAATATTTATGAATCTAATGACCGATAAACCAAGCACGTACAAGTTTTTTCCGTTGATTCAGAATCTTCCACAAAATTTAAGATCGTATAAATTCTGATTGCATAAACGTTTCATGAAATATCTATTTATCCACCAGAGGAAATATGAAATGAGTAGAACCAGATTCTAAAGATTCCCCCAAGTGAATTATTCGTGATTTACGTCTAAAATATTGTTATAAAAAGAAGAAGCATCGTCCAGATATTTTTGAAGATCAACAAAAGGATAAAAGTTATTTTCTACTCGGGCATAAGATACAGTTGTCGGCTTTTTAAGTGACGATATATATTATTGTTTCTTATTTATTGTTGAGAAATTCTTAATTTATACATATTATATACAAACAATGACTATTATTATAAACAATTAGTATATTGCAACGTCAATAAAGATTATTTTCTCTTCTATAGAAGAAAGTGCTTGTGTTTAGGAGAGGAGTATACTGAAATGATTTGGTTTTTATAAAAAGATTTTTGATAAAAAATTCTTGGATTGCTTTTCGTAGGCAATTTTAATTTGTAATTTTTTTTGATATTATCCGGCAGGCTAATAATTTTATTCCTAAATATTATGTAAAATAATTTTGGGCAAATGAGGTGTTGGGAATGTGTGCGATTTTCAGTTCTAAAAGTATGCTCTTTCATTTTTTTTATTTTTTCGGACTAGACCAATAAATATTAACAGTTTGAAGTTTTTAAATACAAGTATTGTTTCATATAAAAACCTTTATTTGCAATGAGGTACAGTTTTTATATCAAAAAGAGTACAAATAATATATTTTCACAAAATAATATATGCACGGATAAAAAAATTCAAAATTACAATCTTACAATCTGAAAATACTTCTAAAATAATTAAAATAAAAGCAACAGAAATTCAACGTTTACTGAAATACATATCTTCAATGAAATATTTAGGCAGCTTAAAATAATCAGTCGTATAACTTTCCTTATATAAATCACAATCGATGGAGGAGACTGTAATTAAATACATATTTTGTATATAAATGATATATACAGATATGTTAATAATCTGTCCATAATCCACATGTATTATTGATGGATTTGGCATTAAAATTGTAGAGATCATTCACGGTGATCATTAAATTAGGTGAAATCTTTAACTTTGTTACCTGTAATTAACAATATTTTTATATTTTACTTCGAGCATAACTGAATCTCTCATCAATCTATCTATAATACAATTTGTTTTGAGTGTGTTTGATGCGATGCAATGTGTTCCCTGTATGTTGAAAAATCTGAAGCAATGGTTCCGTAAAACTATGGTCCAACTATTTCGAGAAGCTGCTAGCAAAAGCTAATGTCCGATTACCGAACGTAGCAAGAACTAGAATACACCGATAATAACAAGAAATAGAAAAAAAAGATATTTCATTATAAACAATTTGTTTTACCCTTTAGCAGCTTATGCCGTAAAATTGCTGTGCAGTTTGGTATGTGTATCTATGTAATAAGTATAAAAAATAAATATATATGAAAAAAAAGCTGAATTTATATCGTATATTCATTAAACAATATACAGTTATGATACTGAATATGTTCACATAGGGGTCAAGTATTATATACATATTTTTTAATTTTACATTAAAATCAACGTGTGCGGAAAAACTGCAGTCCTGAAGAATTGTATACTTTACCCTAAATTGATTTCCGACAAGAAAAATAAGCAAGTGAGCTGGAGTCCCAGCTGCCTGGATACAATTTATAGTCATATCTGAAAGTACAAAGCGCGGTTTCAGCATTCTGAATTCAAACATAATTCAAATGTCATGTTTCGCTGAGCACTGCGACCATTCCAGTCTGCGATGGCGTTTGTATGCGATACGATGTTTTGATACGAAATATAAACATATGTATACTAAAAGTATTAAACAATGCTACTTTTAAAGAGAAATGTAACTTTGAAATTTAAGACTCTTCAGAATTTATGATGTTTAAGTTTGAATACAAATAGAGGGAAATATATATACGTCAAAAGTTGGAGGTTTTGAGTGTTTTGGAATATTTAATTTTTAACCTTTTTACCACCGTATTAAGACATTTGTTTACGTATTAATATATACAAAAACATAATGTAAAAGGATAATATTAGATGATTTAAATTAATTTAATCGAAACGATTTAATTACGAGTTGTAGTACTAGTGGAGCATTTATATTCGTAGAATCTGGCCTATATTGCGGCAATATGCAGGATATAATAAGATTTATCGCTATACGATATATTCTTAGGTACTGATTTTCTCTATATCTGTTCGTAATCATTTGCCATACTCTTCGAAATATTAAATTTTGGCGCAACTTTCCATGCTCTTAAAATTTAAGTTAAATCTTATCTTATCAATTAATTTTTTTTTATGTTTATCATGATTTGCCTTTTCAGTCGTATATTAATATAAACAGTACAACCAATATCTTAATTTACAGTGCACTCAATTGCCGCAATTTTTATCTGCTAGTTCATCCAGCTTGAAAAGATAAAAGATACTCGAAAACGGGATAAGAGATTTTCTATTCCAATTTTCTCTGGAATAACTGATGAAACGGGGGAAATCTATTAGTTTTGAGTATGCTGCATATCCCCCGGTACACAGAGAGCAGAATTGAACTGATAAAACATGCAACTCACATTCTCGTTAGTATACAGACGATCATTGTTATTTTCGCTTCAGCGGAGACTGCATTTTTTACACGGTATCTGGAAAATGCTTTGTATGCAACACAATAATGCACGCCAATCAATAGAAAACAATAATGTTCCCGATATCGTTAAATTTTTTACGTATTTGTTGAAGCAAATCAGTATTCTATACAATTTTATAAAAATACAACACAAAAAACCGTACCGTACCCATTTTTTTGATTGTAAAATAATTGCCAATTTCATGATGTAAAGTTTGGTTTTGTTAGATCTAATATTCATATACACAGAGTGTAACAAAGTCAGTCCACGATATTTTAAAAGTGAATTCCTGCTTTAATTATGAGTTGAAAATATTCAAACAACCGTATCAATATCAAAAGTTATAGAGATATGCGACATTAATGATTGCATTTTTTTGTAAAACGTTGGACTATCATTACAGTAATTTATATTGAATATGAAATACGAAAAATTCATTCCTTTTAATACAATTTAAATAAAATTATAAAAACCTTTTATTCTAATATTTGACAAAGTGATCGATGCAACAGAATCAGTTGTTACTAGAATTGATTAGTGCGACTTAAATAATTGGATAATAAGTGTGTGAATTATTCCAGAATCTTTTAATGACTAAAGCTGTGCTCCAATTTAATTTGTGTCCAGTGATTTTGCGTAATAAATTAAAGATGAAATTTTTTTAGTGTTTGTTCGCCTCGTCACGTCTCGTGACATTATTGTAATGTCGCCAGAATTTATCAAGCGGCACGATATAGTTGGGAGTCTAACAAATGTTGCCCCGAAACAATGGATCGTGTATTGATAACATACTCTACAGGACTGTGGAGAAATCAAACACGAATCTGGAGGTACAATACGGTGCTGTATACATTACATAGAATGATGTACAGAAACGTTTGCAAGGGGCGGGTGCTCCGGTTCTGAGCTCTGCTGAGGCGTCGTGTCGTCAGCTACGGGTCGAGGATTTAATTTATTGACAAACTAAAGGGGTAGAAAATAACTCCACCCTGAGGCACCTGCAAATTATTATTTTTTTGACGTTAGTTTTGCTCATACAAAAATTGTTTTATTATTTACAGTATAATAGGTTGGTTGATATTTATCAAATTATATTTAAATAATTTTAAAAAAGTAACCCATAAAAATCAAGTTTTTACAATACTCCCTTTCTCATTTTCGGGTTTCGTGTCTACCATATGCATCGGAATCTTCAAACAACTTACAAAATTGTATGAAAAAACCATTAAAAATTTGAAAAATCCTAAATTATACTATAATTATTATTTTTTTTAACGAAAATTTGATGATCTTCTTGGTCGTCGCCACGAATCTACTTGCAAAGTTTCAGCTCGATTGGATCACGGGAAAAGGGTTAAAAATCGATCCAAAGTTTTTTCGTTAAAAGAAAGGAAGTTAAAAGTAACCCATAGAAACCAAGTTCTTGTTATACTTCCTTTCTCATTTGTTAGTGGTAACTGGTTTGGCGCTTAACCTATGAGTTGAGCTCGTTGGGATGCGACGCTATGGAAGGGATAAAAAATTTCGAAAAATCCAAAATTATTATACTATCAGTTTTCACGTCTACCAGATGCATTGGAATCTCTTCATGTCTTCATACAAATTATATGAAAAAACCATTAAAAATTTGAAAAATCCAAAATTATGCTATAATTATTAATTTTTTTAACGAAAATTTGATAGATCTTCTTGATCGTCGCCACGAGTCTGCTTGCAAAGTTTCAGCTCGATTGGATCACGGGAAAAGGGTCAAAAATCGATCCAAAGTTTTTGTTGACGGCAAGCAAGCAGACGCCACGAGATAATATAAAGGGAGTAAAAACGCGGAGACTTCATAATTTAAAAACACGCCACTCGAGTAAATATGAGAATAATATAAAATTACTTAAATTTAATACCACATATTTTCAAAACAGTTTTTTATATAGAGGTATACTTAACTTTAATAATTTACACACTGCAATAAAAAGTATGGATGATTACAATAAATTTACGTACAAGTTGAAGTATTTTTTTTTTTTACGTTGAATGTTAGAAGATTGTTGTCAAGCCACGATTTATTGTATTCTCGTTTGCTGATTCGTGAACTTTTGCCCATGAGGGATAATTTGTTAACAGTGCGGTGTCGTCTGCGTGGAATGCTACTTCACCATTGATTTTGTTGAGATGTGTCGTTTACGTGAGTGAGAGTTCTGGGGACCGTCTCCAAATTCACCTATTGGTAGAATACTTGGAGATTCATTTGATCTGACTATCTCATGTCTGTTAGGTGAGTGGCTTTTTACCCGTCTGGGGCTGTGTGGTCAATCTTGTTTTCTTTTGGTTCTGATACAAGTTGTTCGTGGGAGAATCTGTCGAGTACTTTACTCAAATCGATAATGATACCTATGCAATTTCTTGATTTGTTCAATTTAATTTGTATGAATTTAGATGTTTTTTAATTATAAGTCCTGGGTGAGTGATTTTAAAACATTATTTTAATTTTTGTGTATTGCTGCCTTCGCCTTTCAACCCCACATTCAGCAGATATCAAAAATATTAGGAAAATTTATTAAATATAAAAAACGTAGTATGAATAAACATGATTTTCGAATGAAAATAATATTCAAAGCTCACCATTTTCAGGCAGCAATTTGAAATTCATGAAATCTTGATATTAGAATAAAATTTTTAACCGACAAAAAACTCAATTTCTGATCGTAAAAATGTAAAAATCAAGCGAATTTTATGTGTTGAAAAATGTTATATTTTAAGCCCACTGCGAAGGTATTTCATTATATTATATAATTAATTTGTTTTTCCTTCTTTACTTTTGATACAGGGGGAGATAGATTTTATCCAAGACCAATGTGTTAAAAAAATATTATTACCTGTGTTAAAAATTCTTACTGAAATCAGTACCTATGTAACAAAAAATGGTATTGTGTATACACTAGCTAAAATCCATCAAAAGATGTACCTAGGTACTTTTATATATTTCAATTTAAGTTCTACTTTAGTAATAAAGATTAGTATATTATTTCTTTAATTACAAATAACTTTGATACGGAGTTTTGTTATATATATAGAAAGAATTATATGTATATTTTGTTAATGAGTTAATGCTCTTAAAACAGCACCATCTAATATGTTCCCATACTTAATAGTGTTGCACATTGCACATGTTAGATAATTATGTTGTTTCATAAAATGAAAAAAAAAAACATAAAATTATACAATTATTGATGTTGAAGATAATTTATTCGTTGTAAGTAAAAAAATGAGCTAAAACATGAAACTGGTACTAAAATTTAAGTACATTTTTGATTGCAAAATTTGGTATATGAATCGATTTTATTGATGATTGAAAACATAAATTTTACTTTGAGTTTTTATTAAACAAAGGAAAACCTTTCACAATGGCTACTAGAGTGCATTATCACGAGCAGTTAAAATTTCACGCTTATTAATCCCAGTCACTATTACCTAATGGCTTTTTTCAAATAATAAACACGATGGTTTCATAGTCGCTTTTCAAATCATATAAAAACATTTTTTTTGGTATGGGTAATATTTTTTATTTTGGTAGTTAAGTGTTCATGGTCTCATTAAATATTTTTTATTTTTTAATAAGTGACATATAAAATTAACGTCATTTTTGACGGGTTACAGCTGGTGTTATATAAAATTGAATTTATCTTTTTTCACAATCTTACATTTTTTTAGAATCTTAAACCACTCTTAACTTGCCATCGCGCCCCTTTAAGGCCGGTTGCATCAACTCGGTTTATAGTTATATTTCGTTTAAAGCATAGATTTTTGTGTTCTCCACCAATCAAACAACCCGTTTCCGTAAAAATCTGTGCTTTAAACGAACTTTTACTTTAAGTTAATACAACTGGCCTTTAGACAGACAAGATGGAGAGGCACACTCTTCTATTCTGACATACACATCTCTCCTCATCTTATGCTTCACATCTTCGCGTGCAAGGTCGCCGATTATTGAGGCTCTTAACAGGACCATCTTCCAGTACCTGGTTAACCTGGTAATGCCAAATTATCCACGTTCGTCCCCTCCTTTCCGGCACTATCAACACTTGCGTCATATATCCTTCATACCATTCTTTCCTCATTCATTCGCTCAAATCACCTGAGTTTTATTTCTATTCACTATACTTAGATCAGCTTAAATTTTTTCCTATATAACTGCATCATAAATGCTTGGTAATATATTAATAACGAGAAATGGTCCCTATTGTGCCAATACGTCTATGCTATGCCAATGGATTTATGCTGGGTTATACATTGTGCTCGGTTGCATTCTAGATGTTCAGTATTTGCTGCTTTTGAAATTAGTGTCGCCAATTCATCGATTTTAATCTCGTTTCCTCTGAAGGATGGAGAAGTTTTCGGCAGATAAGTCGAGATTCCTGTTCCTCCTATAACATATACAGTCCACCCAAGATCGTTGCCATTTGCCTACCGTCTTCCTTCATGGCTCCCATCAAATCAACCCTCATCTCATTCTCGGTGACCTCTATTGGGATCACCAAGACTCTGAGAATTGTATGGATATTCAGCTACAACCCCTCCCACACATCTCACCCTCTCCCTGCAGGTGCTCAATTTATACATACCCTCCTCACTTTTTTAAATTATAACCAGACAAACAAAAATTGCCAAATTTGAATCCGGTTCATTGCTTTATCAACAGAGAACGGCACAAAGCATTTAATTTTTCCACTCGCAAGAATTCTTTCATCTAAAACACAATCGAAATTCAAATTAACTCATCGCCAATCAGGGAACAGACGTCCTGTTTAAATTCTCTGTGATGTTGCCAGCGAAAAAATAAAATTGAAAAAGGATTGCCGGCATGGTGGGCCAGTTCCCGCTGAAAAAGATTTCCCGACCTTTATTACACAACCGTTCTATTGACAGTCCACGGAAAGGCACTGCGGTTCGCTACCCCCAGGCGAAATCCGGAATAATTAAGAGATCACGTTTGTGACAAATTTCAAGTACCGTTCAATGCTCCAATGCAGGGGAATCTCCTACATTGAGAGAAAGCTCGATGCATTTACAGGATCGCCGACACATTTGGCAGAACCTGCATTTGCGTGATAGGTACTTGTTTTGGATGAGATTTGGACTCTTGAGTGCAAAAATCTCAAATCCACGTGTGCGATTTCTCGCTCAACTCTAACGAGAAAGAAAAGAACCGAAATTAATTTTAACAATTCTCTTATTTAATTTATTAAATTTAATGCATTCTCAACATGTTTCGGGACCAGTGGTCCTTTCATTAGGATATAAAATACGTATACTTAAAATTTAAATTCAACTCATAACGAAAATAAATAATAAATATACGGGAGTTGAATAACCAATTAAAAACGAATGTGAAAAAAAGAACTAGGTGGGTATTTTAAACAGTGTTTTTTTTATTAATATGAATA
The DNA here is from genome assembly GCA_016648135.1 of Agrypnia vestita. Lineage (NCBI taxonomy): Eukaryota > Metazoa > Arthropoda > Insecta > Trichoptera > Phryganeidae > Agrypnia > Agrypnia vestita. Next base: position 77,659 of record JADDOH010011168.1, on the reverse strand, counting down.
ATGTAACCACAAAGCATTTTTGCTATTTTTGAAGAAGTATATAAACTATATCCTTTTTAAAATAAAATCGTGGTTTCTACAACTTACCAAGATACAAAACCTACATTTGAAGGAAAAATGTAGAAAAATATCATCATCATCATCACTCTTGGCTCTACAACCCCTGGTGGGTCTTGGTCAAGAGTCTACCTCATAGAAAAATATAATTATGTTCTATGAACAGAATTACTGTATTTTGGGTCAATTACCTACATGTTTCCCTTTAATATTTTCCATCCTGTGAGAATTTTATAATGTAATTTAAATATAATTATTTCATTGTCTGTTGGTCCGTAACATTAGTAACCTGCTGTAATTACAACTTTAGATAATGAGAGTTTGACACGCAATCAGCGTGCGGCCCCGATAACACGCAAGAGTCGTTCTAAACTATTATTATATTCCCTGATTTTTCACAGGTGTACGGTATGTCAACTATCCTAATTTGGAATATCCGTAACTTACTGGAATTACAATTTTAGATAAATTATAATCAGCATGCGGACCAGCTTACACGTAAGGGTCGTTATTAATTATATTTTCACGGGCTGGCGGCTACTTAATCTTAAATAAGTAATGTGAATTTAATTTATTAATAATATGTCTTTTTTTTACTTATAGAAAAATTTGATGATACGGAGAGAATAATCTGACATCCCATTTTATTTTTTAACAGTAAATTGAATTTTTAAAAGCTGTTAAGTTTCCAAAATGCACACCAATAACGTGTCGCAGATTGCGCTGTAAGGCACCTCCGAAACCAAAACAAGAAAAACAAAAAGGATCGTCCCGGTCTTCGCGGAATCCACAGGATGGTGCATCCGTCACTCACACTCCAGTGCAGGCGTCCCGCTTTGACACGTTCTAGAAGAAACGCAAATTCCTTCCACGGGCGCCGAGGAGAACTTCCGGGCAGTTGAAATAGGGCTCTCCCGAAGGACGGTCACGGAAAAAACGCGGCCGACACAGGGCGCCAAAAACGCTGTAGAGTGTTGACGCGTGCGTTTCGTATCACAATCTTTGAGTGTTTCACGTCTTTATTCGTTGTGAGTGAGCAATTTCCACGACTTAAAAGCAAAATCTTCCACAGTTTACTTCGAGACAAGTCCGAAGCGTTCATTTTGAGGAAGTCATTCAAAGGTGACCGGCGTCCATTAGTGCCGGTTCAATTTCTCGTGCTGCGCGCATCTCGGCCAGCCAGACGAAGCGTCATCCAACACGACGGCCTGCGCTCGATAAGTGCACGAGATCATCATCATCACCACCTCCATCAGCGCCAACGGTCCTAGCGAAGCTTTCGCGGGACCGACGCCATACAGCAAATCCTCGCCACAAAGATCCAACCGTGAGTAATCCATCGAGACTCAAAGTGTACCTCTCCAGCCCTGCCTTTCACAAAAGGTACGAACCATAGTGATACCCCAATTGTTCCATAAACTTTCTTCGTCTTTTCCATCATAAAGCCTGTATAACCTGTTAAAATAAATGTCCTCTATGTAGAAAAATAAGCCTCATGTAAAAGCATATAAATAAATAACTAAATTGCATCAAAATCTTTCTTCTTACGAACCCATCCACCTCCCGTCCGCAGAGAGATAAAAGAACTTATTCACTAAAGGTGAACTACCCTGAAAGAGAGTAAAGAGGATTTTCTATAATCTAACAAAGCGTTGGCGTTGTAAGATAAAAATAGTCATATTGATCTACAAAATACAAACAAAAAAGCTCTTCAAATATCACGATGTCAGAGTTCATTATTAAAGACGTTATTGTGTTATATTGTGGAAGTTTAAAATAATTTTGATTTACAATTTATCCGTACTTAAGCGATAATTAAACGCTTTTGTAACAGCTCTGTGTCCTCCAGAGGTCTTGATTTTACATACAAGATGCGCACTTTACATCGTTTTAACTTCGTTACCTGAACGACTGACAAGTTATTGAAAAAATTCACCATCTAGCGACCCTAACGCCAGGCAAAGTGTGCCTAACTGGGGCACAAACCTGAGTAAAGTAGCACGTATTTAAGAGTCCAATGCTTGCAATATAACTTATCATTATGAAATAGAAATTACTTAACAAAGTCTCGATATAAATCGCATCCAGCAGATATTTTCTACGACGAAAATGCCAGGAGAAACATTCACATTCAATCACCACTCCATAGGCCCAGGCTCCATAGACTTGTCAATAAGGGCCGGTTGTTTCAAGTTGGATTAAAGTAAGCGTTCTTTTAAAGCATAGATTTTTACATTCTCCACCAATCAGACGATCAATTTTCGTAAAAATCTATGCTTTAATCAACCGCTTACTCTGATCGAACTTGAAACAACCGGGCCTAAGTACAATAGACATTAACGAAAGCTTCACAATATTTGAAAGAGTCCTGCTGAAGTTTTGAAAGGAGAAAGAGATAGGAATATGATGTTTTGTGATGAGCTCTGTGGACGCCCAATAAAAACTTCCGCACATATCTTCTCATATAAATAGCTAGCTATTTAAGATAAAATATCTTATCTTAAATATTTTTTCTCAAATATTTTATCTTAAATAAATATAACATTTATTAAATATCTTATCTTAAACATTTTTTCTTAAATATTTTATCTTAAATAATTATTACATTAATTAAATAAGTAAAGATAATTGAATTCTTAAAATATGATTATTAAATTTAAAACAATACCCTTTCTCTTCGCAAATTCTTTAAGTTTGGATGTCAAAATATTTTTAAAACAATTCCAAAATATTACGGAGCTTGAATTGAGTCACTCAGGCGGCGTTTTCCTTTTGATCGCATCTTGAAGGGATATTACTTCCAACATAACTCTTGGCAAAGTTAATGGAGGAAATTGGTATTCATGGCTCCAGACAATTACATCAAACGGCCTCGATGTAATATTATAATACTTCATAAACAAAACAACTGAGGACTCTTGCAGGGAATTAATGAAAGTTTCCTTCAAACCGAGCGAGCAAATGAGCGAGAAAATTGAATTTTCCAACAGTTTTGCAGCCCATTGATGGTGAGATTGCTGATAATTTCTGGCTTTTTTATTATTTTTTGTCATGTTTTACAGAAATTTTAATATGTAATAGTCCATGGGAGTCAAGTGTAAATAACACACTAGTTTATTTTCGATCTATAAAGGCGGGTATTAATGAGGGAGAATTTAAATTGCCTCGTTTGGCATAAAAGGACAAGCCGCTATTAACAGTGAAATATAAGGACCTGCAGTTCCTGAAAAAGTTTTGAAGGCCTGAAACAAAACGTGATTATGACGAACTTCCTAATACTGCAAATGTAAAAGAATCAGAAGTTAATTATCGCAGTATGGATAGGGATCATTATAGTCCAGATTTTTTAAGACTGATTTAAGTTAATATAATTTTTAATTAGTCTATAATGATCAAAGAGTGATTGTTTGACAAAATTATAATACTAAGAAACATGTGCCTTAACAAAAATAAATATTATTTTTACATCTTTAAATCTGAGTTTCCTTTCACCGTTTATAAAATTGAAAAACAATTATCTCAAAACAAATTAAAAAGGATATTCATCATTATTGCAGTGGACCATTCATATATGGGGCGAGTGTTGAAGGCAACAGGAATAAAAGGTGTCCGCGAAAGACCTGTCATGATCAGATACTACAAGTATTAGAAGATGGCCCCTTAAAAAGCCTCAACAACAGTAAATCATGCATGAGACGATGGATGAATGCAGCCGAAGCAAAAGTAGCATGCCAAAATAAAAGAACATGGCGTACTATCCTATATGCCTACCCCTGTGGGGAAACGGCGGGATGGTTAGTCAGTTAGTTAGTTATATGACACAAATACCTGATACCTCGGATAGTTTATTATATACATTTTTCTGGTGAATTTAAACTTATGTACAATTTTTTACTTATTTATGATTAGTAATAAGTAATCATAAATAAGTAACTAATTATACATAAGTTTAAACTCACCAAAAAAATGTTTGAAAGAAATTGTTACATAGTCAGTGCCAAAAAAATATAAATAGTGTATTTTATTTTAAACATATTTTCACTTACAAAATGAATTTAAAAAAAGGTTTTTTTCAAACAGACATTGAAAAATCTGGTCTTCTTCATAGCCATCTTCTTTTAGTATGATGAAATTTTGTATACGAAACATAAGAACAAAGACACATCTTATTTTTACGACGGCTTTGCAATTTATTAATGCAGTAAACGTGCGACGCATCACCCACTCCCATTCCTGATTCCCTTTTTGGCCCGAGATCGAACTGGGCCGATAAAATGAACCATTGAATTAATTATATCATTCGGGATCAGCGTATCCCAGGAAACGTATATATTTTTATTGCTAAAATCCTTGTTTTTACAATACGTTTTATATAATCACAAAGCTGGGTGAAAAAAATAAACTATTTTCACGAGTCGTGGCAAAGTAGGAATGATTGAAAATGCTGGAAACTACTCACAAATTAACAATTCAATATAAAAAGTCACTAAAACTATAAAACTTAACTTAATTCTTTAAATTTCACTATTTTGCAATATATTACTTATAAAGACTTTATTATCGCTGAAACAATTTATTTAACATTCATCAGAACATTCCATCCGATTATCACTGATTTAATCTCTACAATTTATTTCAACACTTAGGTAAGAGTTCGCTTGATTATTCGCTTAATTTATCGCACCGACTGGCCACTGCAACCATCACGACTTGTAGCCGACATCGCATTATTTTTGCCTGTAAAATTCGAATACTCACCAACATGCGCCGTGGCCGGCGCTGTATTTATATCCGAAATTGCGAAAATTCAGGATCATTTTAGTGCTAAAGAGAAGATTCTTGCGGCTTCTATTTATTTGAGGGAAAATCAACAGCAGATCTATATATTTATAAATATAAAATAATGGATATTAAATTATTCTATACTTTTTTAGGTGTTTCTCGAATGTTTCAGACGCCTCCCTTAGGCCGTACATCACCCTTATAGTTTCCCGGAGTGTTAAGAAAAAACTGACTGTTTTGAAATATGGGTTCAGGCCCACCCTAATGTATGGCCCTCAAAGTTGGATCTCTACGTGAGTTTAATATGAATTGTTTATATGTGTAAATGAGTTAGAATCGATGAAAGATTCTGATTCTCTCGGAACTTGAGTGGTAGAATACAACATTATAATTAAACTCACTTTGAGAAAACAAACTTTATGTTTTTCACCCAATTCAATAACCATAAAAAAAATCTCTACAATGTTAAAGCCAAATAAACCAATAGTATTTTATAAACCTACATTAAATAAAGTTTTTTATCGGTAGTCACACAAAACTTGTTTCTAAATGCTTGTCTCTTAAAATACAATTAAATTCCCTTTTTTTTTAATTTGACAATAAAACATTTTTCCAACTGCAAGGTTTAAATCATTTTATGTGACTTATTTGAAAATTAATAATTTTTTAATATTCAGTATTATTAATTGTAATTAGTCTTACGTTTAACAGAAAATAAGTCAGAAATATTGAGAAAAAAAAAGCAAACGAAATTATTAATCTTCATAACGCACAAATTAATGTATTTAATATAACGACATTGTTGCTTAAACATTTTCAATTGATAATTAAGGCAGATATCTACCTGTAAAATATAATGGTTTTACATTGATTGTTGTTACACCTTAAATTGTTACACCTTGTATTAGAAAATAAAATAATACATTATCATTTCACTAACGTTTGTCATAATTCTCAAGGTAAATATAGCCGTTGAAAAAGTTTGAGTTATAAACTAATAGATATATATTCCTTAATAACTGGCACACTGCCGAGCGAAGCACGCCAACCATATTTAAATATGTGTACACGAAAGGAGGAGTTCCTATTTGAACAAAGGGGGAGTTTTTCCACATCACCTTCCCTTCAGGATCGGTAAACAAAGCTTAGAGCTTGTGTGTTTTGTGAACCTTCCAAGAATCCCGTGAAATAAAAAAACCAGGACAAAATACTTATGTTCTTATTATTCGTTACCTGATATTTCCTAAAGCAATGCATTTTTCCACATTTTTTCATTGCATTTTGTTCAGTCGTTTTCCGCAAGTCCAGTAGGCAGATTAGCAGGGGCGTGCAGTAGGAACAAGAAGCATGAATTTTATTTAACCTTGTATTTGGGAAAAAAAATCGAAATTAAATATATAACTGTAAATAGTTTCGGGTATTATATACGAACCGTATGTATTTCCGAGAAACGGAAGACGTTTCGTTGAATACTTGTTCAACGAAACGTCGTCCGTTTCTCGGAAATACATATGATTCGTATAAAATATCCAAAACTATTTGCAGTTAAATATGTCTAACGACCGTAATAACAACCTTAACTCTTTAATAACGAAATTAAATATTTTTTTGGCAGAATAGGTATTATGATATTCTTAAGTCTGAATAAGATATTAATTATTGTGATTGGAATATTACGAGATATATCTCTTATTTCGGTTTCTTTTCAAAATGTATGCTTAGGAAACATTCATGCTTCTTGTACCCACTGCACGCGCCTGCTGATTATGGAAAGCATCGTAATCCACTCTACTTCTGCTTGTTATATTTTCTCTTTATTTTTACATTTCTATTAATAACCGAAAAAACCCGTTACCATTCCATACCCCTTGTCTGTATTTACATCAGTTGATTGAAGGGATTAAAAAATTTAGCCATCGCAAGCAATATTTTCTGTACTCAACGCCATCGTTGTAAATTTGTACCAATAAAATACCACGGTTTAAGTATAATTTATAACCTGTATCCATCTATTCATCCTACCTCTGCTGATTCATCACACATACCACGCGCTACTCCCACAATACACGTCACGTGCCTACATAAGAATATGTCTTTGGACGGGTGGGCATTTTCTTCTTAGAACACCTATAATACATACACCGAGCCCGCCCCAGCATCTCTTATTTTTTTAATAAGAAAATAACAACAAAATAATTTAATCATGATTACTGAATATTATTAATCGTTACCTGAAACATGGTCCTTTTCAAAATAGATCTCTCCTAAAGTAATACACTTGGTCCTACATTTTTATATTGCATTTTATTCAGTTATTTTTCGCAGAGCGTTTAGGCTATTTCAAGCAAGCATTGTAATCCGTTTCACCTCCACTCCGCATAATTTTTAATTGAGAGGAATTAAAATAAAATAACCCTTTATCCCCACTGTCTTCATTTTTAGTAACGATCGAAGAAAACCTTTCACCTTCAATACTTTGACTCATGGAGTAAATGTAATGATGTCCTCAGCGTAGTCGGTAGTAGAATAAAGAAGTGATCGCTGAGATAGTTTAGTCATGTGGAACGTATGAGAAATGGGAAAATAGTGGAGTAAATATATGAGTTGAAAGCAGCTCAAACAGAGGGCTTCCGTGAAAGTTCATGATCAGATAAAACAAATTTTATCGAAAGATTCTATTAACTTTTTCAATAACCGGAGAACGGTGCGTGAGCGGTGTGCCAGGACACAAGAGTGCGGCGATCTATCCTCTCTGCCTATCCTTGAAAAGAAATAGCTTGATGGTTTGTTTGTTATTAATAACACTAAGTTACGAGTGGAAGTGCTCCTCTCAATACTCTAGTAGTTACAAAATAACTTTACATGTTTAGTTTAGTGAGTAATAAAATAATCCTGTTTCAAGATATTTTATAGATGTCTCATAGAGTCCGAATTATATTTTTTCTTATGGGAAAGAAGCCATTGAAGTCTTCAGGTATTCATATCGTACAGTTGGCTTTAGTGATCACTTTACACAATGCAACGTTCACCATTTCCACCTGCGATAGAGTACCATATCTATCTTCTTTTTTTTAAGTTGTATATATATATTTAATTTTCACAATTCGTTTCACATGTGTGATGTAGTTTATCATTTAGCGCCACCGGCGTCCAAAGCTTTTGATTCCCTCAATTAAATGCAGATGTCACTAATGATGTATAAATTTTTGATTGGAATTTTTTTAAAGCAATTTTCTTTATATGTCTAATGAGATTCTTCCGAATTATTAACATTATACTAGAATACGCCTGAAATATTATATCAATTTTTAATTACTTTTAAGACCAGTTTTTATATTCAGAATATTTAGAGTTAGTTAAAATTTTAAATATTCAAATCTTGTTTAACAAAATATTATTTTTATGTTCTCATATCCAGGTAAAAGAGAGTATTTATTTGAAATAGTAACTTTGAAAATGGGTAATAATATCACATAATTTTACAATAATATAGCTCGATAAAAAAGCACGTGTATGCTTTTGGATACACGAGATACATAATGAAGTTATAGTATTCTTCCCTTAAAAAAAAGTTTGCCAAAAAATAAAAGTTTCTTATAATATTGAAAAAGCAATTTCTTTACGATTTTACAGGGAAAAAACACAAAGGTGCTAACGTATTCTAAAACTGTTTTTAATAAATAACAAGTTTACTTCTTGGAATGAGCAACTAACTGAAAACTCTTCAGATACATTCAGCGATGGTGCTGTTTACAGGCGAGTAAAGTTGGAATTAAGTTTTTGAAATTTCATAATATAATATCATTTTAATTGTACAATAATAGCGTTACTATGAAATAATTGTGATTAATAACGGTTATTGGTGCATGAATGAACATGAAAATCTAATATATTTTTTCGGAGTAATGCAGAAATATGGGCAGCGATTTAAATTGAAAAAAATAATTTTTAAATTGCTTATGTTACCCTATGCGTAACCATAATCAATTTTATCATAAAAATATAGAATTATTATATATTATTATATCTACCGTACAGAGCGATTTTGCTCATCGATCATTTGATTTCTCGAGTTACACTATTATATGTATCAGACTTGCAGGTTTTCAGTGTGCTTACAAATATGATTCTGATAATCCATCAAGCAGTTAAATGATGAAGGTTTGGAATTTAAATGTGTTTTTATATTTTTTTGCAATGCTAAATTTGTTTTTTTATTAATTTACCTTTCAAAATTTAATTCTTTGAAAAAAAAGCAGTTCGCCTTTAATATACGGTCGCATTATATTTGGAACAAGTTATGAGCTTCGTATATTTAGGTGCAGAACTTTGTAGCCATAGGTCATCTGTATACTGAAGTCCAAGAACAAGTTAATAAAACATCCACCGCCTCAGGATGTCTCAAGAATTTGGTCTGGAAGAACAAAAATATGCATATTAAAAGCAAAGTCAAGATAAAAAAGACATGTTTGCGACCTATTATGTCAACAGATTGATCTACTAAAAGAAATTGTGAAAAGTTTTCTTTATTTTTTTATCTTATCCTACTTTAAACCTGGAACTCTTAAATGTGTGCTGTGTTAGGATTCCGAAATTGACATACATATTTTCGCATAGTAAATAATAGTTCGATTAACTTTGTGAAAATTCGTGATTATATTTGTTTAATTATATGAATTAAAAAATCACTGTTTTATTCCACTGTTCATTCAATTTATTAATATAACGTTTTTGAGAGACAACCTCTCATTATCACGCACTGAACACTAGCGGATTTCAACTCTGTTGAAAAAACTTTATTAATAATGAGAGGTTGTCACACAAAAACATTACAATTAAATTATATTTATTGTTTTTTATATTATAAATAAAATTATTATAAATAAGTACAAATAAAAAAAGTATTATAAATAAAATTAAATAAGATATAAAATGGAACAAGAAAGTATTTTTTCAAATCATATATATCAATCACTTAAAAAAAATAATAGAAACAATATGTAAAAATATTCTCCAAACGTTTCCAAAAAAAGGCTTTACTTTTGTACCTGGTTAAAGTGAACATCAACAACCCCGTATCGCTGAGACGACGCGAAAAAACTTACAACAACTGCTCGATTGGGTGTGTCGAAAAAATGTACCCGAGTTCGGAAATCTACCCTCACAGGAGTCTACCCTTACCCAGCGGGATATTAAGCAGCCCTTTTAAACATAATAGGGCACGAGGAATCGATAGTGATTTGCATTGGGAACGGAAAAAATATTGCCCACCCTTATTACGACGGGGGATGAATGCCGAAAGCGCCAGTCAGTTGAAAATGTTGCCAGAATGGTGAAAAGCGCCAGACGAAAGCCTTTATTTTCTCGACAGGCTCCCTCGAGTGCCTGGCCTTTCAATTCCGCAGACATTTATCGGAAGAGACAAGTTGTGTTGAATGAAAACGATACTCGCGTAATGGATTTGATAAATGTCCAACGGGTTCGTAGACGAAACACCGGAACAATTTTACTGACGCTCCGTCGCATCCTGTTTACTTTGAAAATATTTATGTTGTACTTTTTTATGCGTGTTTGATGCGAAATTTGAATATATAACGTAACGCGGGGTCATCATGCGACGGAAGTTTTCACACCATGAAGTTATCCGCCGTATTATTGGCCAAGTCTACTTGTAAGAGACTCAAACTACGAACGCAGTAGGGACAGGATGAAAGGCGTATGCGCATTCTGTCCAGATATGTTTCGAAGCAAGGTATACGTCACAATGTACCAGGGGCGTGCAGTGAGAACAAAAAGCATGACTTTTAAGCATGTTGTGACGTAGCAACCTCTGTTCGTCACACTTCTTCGCGAAACATCTAAAAATAATGAATTTATCGATCAAAACTGATTTTAATCCGCGTAGGTACCGCGAATACTCTATGGGAAAAGATAAATGTCTTTGGTCTACTGCAAATAATTTCACGGCAGTCGCGAACGTCGGGGACGGTATTTCAAAATAGCGCATTCGAAATCTGACACGTCCGCACGCAAGATGTGAGCCTTTCTGTGAACCCTCGTGTTAAGAGGTAAGCTCATTCCGAGAGACGCAATTTGAAGTGGCATAAAGATAACTTGTGAAATTGTGATTGTTTGTTTAATAATGTCTTTCGTACATAGGGTCCTTCCACGCCAGCGTTTCGCGCCATGGCAAGATGACGCGTCGTGGAGTGAAAGATGCATCCCTTGCAACGCCTGGGGGGCAGCTGCAGAGATGATGTTCCGGAAGTCATCTGCATCGGCAGCCCAAAGCCTCGGGGCGGGGTTGTTCTCTGGACCCATAAGGGAGCAATCCTGCTTCAGATGCAAGGCCAGTAAAATGAAGACCACGACATGCCTGGTATTCCAAATTTTTTAACATCATCTTCACGTCACGCCGGGAGCGAGCTGGGAGTTTATCTGGCTCCGAAAATTGAATAGAACGAGTGCATCAGTGGTCGTGCCGTTTTTAAAAGAACATTGAATGAACAAATTGTGACATATTATTTGAAATCAATGTCACCTAGCGAATGTATTCGCACAGCCTATTGTAGCTTCATTATTTTTTTAATCTGATTTAGAAATTTTGACCTGATGTTAATTGAATCTACAGAATGTGATTGCCGGCGTTTCCGACACCAGCGCTGCCGTCAACGCTAGTAGTATAAAAGAATTTAGTTTCGATTGTCTTTTCCATCCTTGTTTAATGCGGCCGCTAGCGATGATGTCGAGGCGCGGTAAATTAAATCATTCAACCCTATTTATTGTACAAAAAAAAGATTTCGATGTGCAAAATTCACAAAATATTTTATGGAAAATTGTCACCTTCTGTGGCACCATTAATTTTTGATTAAATTTATTTGAATAAATTCACATGTTAACTAAAGAATGTTTCGTTGTATAACCCTTGTCATTGAACTGTTGCAACTTTAAATATGTTAAAATGAGAGACAGCTGAAGTGCAGCGTACACGACACCAGAAATACCCTGAGTTTGAAATGTAGAAGTAAGGTGAGTCCCATTCTTCTCCGACTGAGCAAAACTGGTGGTGACGAGGAGTTCTTATGGAACCATCAGAACCTCACGTCATAATGTATTTTGAAAATAAACCGAAATTTTATTCAGATTTTCATATTTAATAATATTCTGCCAGATAAATATTAAATTTCTTTCTTTCTTTTTTTTCAAATATATGTTTGAATAAAAGTAATGTTTCTTGTTCTCACCGCACGCCCTGCAATACACCTTACACAAGCACGTAAGTACCATGGACTGCGCGATGAAAGAATGTCTCCGCTCTTCAGGGATTCTGTATTGAAGAAAGACTTTCCACCTTCTTCTTCCTACGGAGTTTGAAGGTTAGCGATAATGTTGGCGATCATTTTATTACTGGCAGCAGTTGGAAATACTTGAACCTTGAATTTTCCGAACCGAGCTTCAGATTCGTAAGCCACAACAGGGGAGAAAAAGTGAAAAAAAACACCACCAAACACAATAAGCATAATCTGTATATGAAATTATTTATATATAATAAATGTTTTAGCAGGTAAGTGAAATAACATAGTATACAATTAATTTTTGCAGATGTAGAGCAGATGTATTACCGATACCTACTAAAATATAAATGGGTAAAGTTTGTAAGTTTGGATGTAGGAGGTAATCTCCGAAACTACTACATAATCCAATTTCAAAAATTCTTTCACCAATATTTAGAATGAACTTTCAGAGTGGACAAAAGCTATGTATTATCCCGTTAAAATAAAAAAGGTTTTCGTGGTGACCTATTTTACGACGAAAATCGACGAAAAAATGATCGAGTGATGCGTCTTTTACGAACGCTGCCTTCGGTACAAGATATTTAAATACTTTCTATAAAGAAGTTGTAGTACTCAAAAAGTTCTATAAAATAATTTCTACGACATATGTCTATATGTTAAAGTTTATACACAAATTGAAAAAAATATGACTAAAAGTTACTAAAAATCTACGCGTGCAAAGCCGCGGGCACAGCTAGATACACACATAAGAATATAACAAATAAAATATACAAGAAAAGAGAAATATTGTAATGAAAAGAAAAATATAAATCCAACTTATTTTTAAAAGCCATCTGTAGATGTTTATCTCAAATGTTGCTGTAGCATTGTTTCACTGAATATCCATGATTCCATCCCATGTTAAAATACAAGGAACGCTATTAGACACAGGAATATAATCCTTTTGTTCTACGTTTTTACACATCGGCAAAAATATGAGCAATCGAAAATTCGTTTTACAAGAACTTCACAAAACAACCTCGTTAGACGTCCTTCGAAATGAGTTCTTTCAAGATGGCGGCTGATTAGCGCGCCGAATTCTCCCGCCGATAATGAGCACGTGACGCAGCCGATAGTGCCGCCATCTCCCGACAGGGGCGCCTTTGTGCACGTGAGATGATTTATGAGGCGGCCATTGTGCCGGCCGATGGGCGGGCGGCTCCACACACGCCGCACACACGCGAGCGCCGCGGCCTCGTGGACAATCGCTTGAAAAGGAGCAGGGTTGAGTGGTGTTAGTGGAGGCGGGAAGTTCGAAGACTGTTACTTGTTTGTTTACTTAGTTACTTTCACATCGGTTTTCCGCGGAGGTAGAGAAATAGAGCGTTAGGCCGGCGCCACACCAGGCGTATCCTCCATCGCGTATTTGACGTCGCGGAACGCCGCTGTATTTCTTTCCATGCAATATGCGCTTATCGAACAAACTGAGCGGATCATCGGTCGATCCGCTGGCGGAACGCTCGTTTTGACGTCTGTTCGGTTCTCCACCCGCGGAACACGTCAACGTAAAATAGGTGACGCGCCACATTCGATGGATCATCCGCACGTGTGTTTGTTGCAGACTGAATTCGAATATTGGAAATCGGAATATTGTTTTAGACTGCTAAATTCGTTTGCAGATTTGACGCGACGTCAAAGACGCGGAAGATACGCTCAGTGTGGCGCCGGCCTTACACTCCTCTATACTGAGAAGACAACTCCGCTTGTCCACACAGATCGAGGTAATCCATAAAAAGAAGGATTTAAAAAATCATAAAAGTATATTTATTTAATTTAATGCTTTTAGCATTTTAACAAGGAATAAAATCCAGTATTGTGTTCTTGAAAAATTTGAACATACCTAAATATTTTTGAGTACACATGTCTCACAGATAGTGGGCTAATGAGTCGAAAATGTTCAAAATAGTTATGTGGATATGCAATATCAAAGTTTGCATTTTTTTAAATATTTCTGACTTACTTTTTGCAAAAAGTTTAACTATCAATACAGTAACTTATATCGATTGGGAAAAAAACATTCGCTTTAATGCAAGTCGAATAAAATAATAAAATCTTTTCAAAAATTGTAAACGGATTTTTATACAAGGTTTTTATCATTTATGAGTTGTATTAAACGAATGAATTTTTAGAATGAACATAAAATCAAGCTTATTTAGATAATAGACCAAAGGATGTTAACAACATTATTTTACTAAGCTTGATACATGTCTACGCTTTGTAAAATACGCTTTCAAAACGAGTCATTATAAGAAAACTAAATTCACTTTAGAAAAGGAAAAACAAATCCTTTGTACAAAAAACATCGCTATTGGATGAATATGATTGGGAAAGGGTAAATATTGTAGAAAAATATACATTTTCTAGCGAATTTTGAATAAAATGGTTTTCTCGTTATTTTTTTTGACGAGTATGTATTTTTGATAATGGATATAACCTTCTCATCTGTAGACATTATAAAAATAATATTTTCCTTACTGGTAAGCTGAAAGGGTAACACATTCACTAAAAATAATAATATTTGGTCGACCGTGGTCATGGTTGGCTGTAGACTGCTTGAAAGACAATATGTCAGGACCAAAATATTGACACCACTCTTCTGCAGTGCGATTTGAACGGATAACCAAGTTTTTTTTTTTTTAACAAATGAACAGTCAACAGGTCGTCGTTGATTCTGACAGATGATCTTAGTGTGACATTATAGAACAAAGTATTAACATTTTTTTTAAATTTTTGATTTTGATCTAATTACGCCTGTCTCGTTAGAAAACTCTGTGTTGAGACAAGCTGAGCTGACAAATTAAGACTTAATTTGAGACATAAAAACATGGAAGAACTGTCCTTCTACGAATGTATGTAAATTGTTGTACATACATTAACTGAAGATGACGAATGCATGTGTGATAGTTGAATTGCCAAGATTTTGATAT
Source organism: Agrypnia vestita (assembly GCA_016648135.1). NCBI lineage: Eukaryota > Metazoa > Arthropoda > Insecta > Trichoptera > Phryganeidae > Agrypnia > Agrypnia vestita. The sequence continues at coordinate 62,559 of JADDOH010011168.1, read as the reverse complement.
TTAAGTCAAATAGTTAGATTGAGTATTTCGTAGCGCTATGTTGCGACGAACTACAGGCACAAATTAAATTATAGCGGGAACATCGTGAGGTGCAGACGCCATCTATGAACCATGCAAGGAAATATTGAGAAGGATTCCGCTACATCCGTCGTTATTAAGCCCAGTGGACATGGATATATTGTAATTTCATGATTAATATAAATACAGTGATTTATATACACATAGAAGTAAGTAAAACGTGAAAATAACTATCCTGATTTTTTAATATGTTTTACGTGGCAGTACTGTACACTCATATTGCCAAATACTTTCCGCGGGTCATTTCTTTCACTAGATGCTTTGCAGCTCTATATATAATCATGTTACAACAATAACATTAAAGTAAAAAAAACTGAATTTTATATATTTTATTCGGGACGGGAAATAATAACATTAAAGTAAAAAAAACTGAATTTTATATATTTTATTCGGGACGGGAAATAAACCAAAAAATAACTCGAAATTAACAGATTCATTTTAATGTTTACAAATTTCAATACGACAATGACAGCGACAAAATAAGTAGGTACCTATATGGACAAATGTCACAATTTCAAATCAGCTTTGAGAGGATGGCCATTTTTTTTACCAACGTTTTTACCTTTACCCACCGATATTGGAGAGTAAAAAAAAGTTACTCATGTATGTACTTCGACGAGTAACATATTTTTTACCATCGATGGCGCAACCCGTTTTAGTAAAAAAAGTTACTAAGACCCCTGTGGTACACCAAGCACATTTGCGATATAAAATAAAAATTCTACATCAATTATTTATATTATTTCGCACATAAACAGTAAATATAATTTATCGTAAGATGCGATTAACTTTCTATATTCATAAATGATATTTATATTTAATGTCTGTTCGAGCATTTCAGGTATTTGTTGGCTCTATTTCTCCCATTCAAAACACGTTTTCAAGCATCAAAGTAAATATCACTTGCCAGAATTCCAGCCCTCGCCTGAAACTCAGTTGTAGCTTTCCACGGAGGCTTTAGCTACGCGTCACACCGTCACGGAATGCCTAATACATCCACGCTGAAATATTTCCAGCCCGAAAACTTTTCAAATAATGTCAATAAATCTAAAAGGAAATCTGACAGAAAAATCTCAAAAATACGAGAGGGCGGATTTTGTTTTTGCATCCGTACGAAAACCAATAGAAAAATCACACAAGTCTTTTAATGTGATTAATATCAAACTTTCGTTTTAGGAAATAGATGTTGCGAAATTTATGCTGCTCTGTAAAAAATAAACATCCTCAAAGAAGCTGTTGTTGACAAGTTGTTGCTTTATTAAACAAATAGATATATAAATTAAAATAAATTATTGAAGTCTTACAGAGACGAAGCTGTTTATATATAATATATTAGCTGTGCCCACGCGGCTTCACACTCGTTGATTTTTAACACTTTTAGTCATATTCAATCATTTTGTATGTTTATTAATATTTTATTACCCTTTACATATATACAGGGTGTCCCGTCCCGAAATCAAGTGATAGGCCAAGTCATAGTAGTGCTCGCTGCTTGGTTTGGTCAAAAAGTGACATTTTCTTCCAAGCTGGAGCATTTGGCTTTGAGTTTTGGACAAAAGTTTACAGAAGGATTATTCAGGATTACATAATAATAAAAGAAATGAAGAAAAATAAATATTTGTAGCAACAGGAGTGAAAAGACCGTCACAGGGTGTAGATTTTTTTGATTTTTTTTAAATGCTTACAATTTTTAAAACACATGACTTAAATTTTAACACTTAAGCCAACTCATACAGTTTATAAGCCTTGAGCCATAGTATAAAAAATATAAAAAGATTTCCACACACTTGTCTCATATTCCATATCTTCGTCCCTGTGAGACTTCAATAATTTATCTTAATTATTTAATCATCCCTCTGAAGACAAATCCAGTAACTTAGTTCTTAGAACATAATTATAAAGATAAGGTTATTCCTGCTTGGTTCTTATTTATATGACAATTGGAAGTGTTATTAAAAGTCCATTTAAGGTTCCTTGATTTTATTTATACGTAAATTTATACCAACACTTTGTGTACACAATTTCAATTTTTATGTTCATCAGATGAAATATTCTTACTATACTATGCTCTATTTTTTTTACTTTAATGAATTCTCCTTAGTAAATTTTATGGATACATATTCGTCGGCATTCATTTAAAGGGCATGCTCTCTACATGACGAGTTTAACTAGGTTGATTGATTTTTTTCTGGGGTTTTCTGTCATGTGTATACATTAAAATATGAGATTTAATTGAAATGAATCTATGAATCTCAGTAAAGAGAAATTGTAGCAGAGTTGTGTGGATAACTTTACTTTATTTGTATTTGTAGGTTCAAAAATAAATTAATAAGTGAATGGAAAGGGGAAAAAATAAGAAGAATGTATTTGAGAAGAGTAGAAACGATTTGAGAAGAATAAAATGAGGCGAGAGGGTTGGTGTGGTATGAGAGATGTGAGAGAAAAAGTGATTTTAAGAAGGCTGTGGAATGGATAGTCACAAGATGGGTTGATCATTCAAGTAATGCCAGTAGAATTGAGTACAGTCTCTTCTTCAATGACTCATATCAAGCTTTAGCCTCCATTAGCTCTCACTTTCAACTTCTCCTATTACCGCTGCGGTCCTCTAGTCTGACACCCGCAGTATTTGATCCGCATCCCTTCTTTCAACTCTTCTTCTTCCCCCAGGATGTCCCTCGAGGGTCTTCCTGGGCACCCGCGACGACGGCATTCCCTGCACAAAAAAACCATTCGGACGGGAATCAATAAAATCTTTGAAGTTTGGGCTGCCCCATCGGAGTTGAATTTTTTCCTTTGCAAGAAGTTATCCAAATTTCGAAAAAAATGGTAATCTGTTGGGGCAAGGTCCGGAGAGTACGGTGGATGTCTTAGACATTCCAATTGAAGCTCCTCTAATTTGGTAGCCGTCTGTTGTGCAGTGTGTGGTCTAGCGTTATCATGAAGCAGCAGTGGCCTAGAGCGATTAACCAGCCTCGGTTGTTTAGCAGCTAGCTTTTCCATCATGGTTTACAGTTGCTGACAATAGACATCTACCGTAATCGTCTGGCCAGATTTAAGAAAGCTGTAGTGAACGACACCAGCACTAGTCCACCAAACGCTCACAAGTAACTTTTTTGGAGTCAATTTTCGCTTGGGACATGGTTTGGCTGGTTCGGCAGGGTTCAGCCATTGCGATGAGCACTTATGATTATCGTACAGGATCCACTTTTCATCACAGGTCAATGATTCGATTTAAAATCTCTTCATTATTGTGCCGGTTGAGTAATGCAACGCAGCAGTCAACGCGCGTTTGTTGATTTGCTTCACTCAATTCGTGAGGTACGCACCTTTCAAGCTTTGTCACCTTACCAATTTGCTTCAAGTGGATTAAAACAGTTTTATCACTAACACCGCAGCCTACAGCTAACTCGGATGTGGTTTGCGATGGATCCGCTTCCACAATAGCTTTCAATTATTCATTATCAGCTTTGGTCTCCGGCCGTCCACGGGGCTTGTTCTGCAGGTCGAAATTTCCAGAACGAAAACGTTGGAACTAAAAACGCACTGTGTTTTTTTTTGCGGCACCATCGCCATACACATCATTAATCCTTCGAGCCGTTTCTGCAGCAGTGGTACCACGGTGGAACTCATACTCGTAAATAACGCGATATTTCAAGTTTTTCATTTTGTAAACTGAGTGACGCAAAGAAAAAAACAATTGAGGAAAAAACAAATGAATTATAATTTTCAAAACACAAATATATGAGTAAATAGCTGTATAAATTTGGATTTGGAATTTCTAACCAAAGAGAAGATATTTGAGATCAAATTTGTCAGTACGGCAAAATGCCAATTTCATATGTAAGGACCTAATATTCTTATTTTTTTAGTATTATTATTTTGTTTTTACATGTATATTATTATTTATTTTAAATTTTTACACGATTGTTAATTTTTTTTTAAATATGTTTCGGTTTTATTCATTTTTTGGTTTATGTGTTTTATATTAGTTATGTAAAAAATCTTTTACTTTATATTTCCCTGTAAAAGCCTACTAAGGTGTTGATAAATACATAAATGGTTTTTTAAATCTCTCGAAAAAGATTAAGTCGTTTATGAATACTCTAGAATAATTTCCACAAAAAGTGTATAATTGTGTCTGCCGCTATTAGATTAAACTTCATTTAGTGAGTTTAATTTTTTTGCTTGATCATCAACGTCAAACATAAATGGTTTCGGAGACCTACTTTTGAAACGAAAATTAAATTATATATTAGGGAAAGCTGTAAAGTGCCAAAGAAATATTTACGATGCCATTGATTGTTTGGCGTTTTCATTTGCAAACATATTTAAATATTAGCATAGTGCCCACTTTGTAGAATATACACACTTTGTGATTATTCTAAACAAAACAATAGGCATAATGACATATTTTGAAATAACATTCTATATTGTAGGTACACATCTACTATTCTACCGAAAATACGCAACTTTTACGCAACTAATTGCATTTTCATTTACATATTTTTTTTTTCGCGCAAAAACGCCCGCAGCCGTAATTTCGTCTTTTTGACGTCAAGCCTCAGTAAACAATGTATTGTATCTATGGCAACGGTTTAAAGACACGATGATTGGTACTGAGGCGTGATGTGATTCGCTCTGACCGGTGTTTCAGTTAAAATGGCGAATTGCACAATTTTATACTTTTATTTTATTGTAAATCTTTTTAATCTCAATGTCTATATTAAAATTGGATCATTTTTTAGAATCCTTTCAAAATATTTTCTTCTCTAAAATCACTTATTATTTGATTCTTTAATACTGTCATCATGCTTATTCTGTTTGTAAAAAGATATCAAGATATATTAAAGACTAGCTGTAACCCGACAAAAAGTCATGCCGGTTCCTAAAGAATAAGTATTTACTTATTTATAGCCGACACTCATGTAATAGTAATAAAGACTTTTATCAAAAAAAGTGAACCTTTTTTATATATTTCTTTATAGGAATTTTCGAAATTTAAATTAGAATCGCTAAAGAATGATGTCCGAACACATTTTTGGCACAGATCATAAAATTATTCGCTATAATTTATCCAAGGTATTTAAATGTTGTTGGTAACATTACAGCAATGAATTACAAACGAAAAAGGTGCCATCTCTGAGCATGCTTTGTAACGAATTCCTCAAATATTGACAAGACAGGAGTAGTCTTTCATGAATGAGTTACAATGATAAGTGACGTCTTCTCTTGACGTACTTTGTCCCTAGTTCTTAATACATATTAAAGCCTGAAGTATCCCTGTAGTGCCATCTACGTTGTTATGCTGGTATTTAAATAATTTGACGTTTCAAGTTTCAATTTTAAGTAGTTAAGCCTATGGTGCCTGTCATGACAGAACATTAAGGTTGGTATGCAATAAACTTACTGAATGGTTTGTGATATTTTCAATTGTATAACTACAATGTAATCTTTTTGTCTCTGTAGGCATTCATTCCAATTAATGAGTTACTTATTTAGATTATTATTTTTTTAAATTATTAATTGGCAAGTTATAATGTAGTTAATGTAGTGCAATATGAGCATTAATAGCTTCTAAGTGCTATCAATGGAATTAGACTGGTATTTAATTAATAAAGTTGGTGTTAAAATGAACTTTAAGTATCTTACCTTAAAATATAATCTTATCTTATATTAAGTATCTTACCTTAAAATATAGTCTTACCTTATAATCTTATATTAAAATAAACTTTAAGTATTTTACCATCACGCTGTTTTTCCGCAAAGCAAGGCAGAAACGACAGAGTGTCACACTCTTCTGTCCAAATAAACCACTCATATTTTCATATTTTCATTCATATCTCCCTCTTTGCAAGACCAACTTTAAACAAAACTAGTTCATCTACAGATCCACAAATTAATTTAACTTGAACCACAATCACATTGATACTTTTTACTCGACTATTCGGGACATTAAACGAAAATTAATTTCATATACTACCTTACTTCTTCCATTATCCTAATCCTACATCCCACTCCGCTCTTCCCATACTTTCTCAACATATATTGAAACCATAAATTATCTCTTATTGTCACACTTTGCTAATATCATTAATATTTTTTCCTTAAGTGGAATGTTTATAATTGGCATCATGTACTATTTTTCTATATATTGTATGTTAATTTAAAATTTGTTGCCAACTTTTCCTAAAATAAATATTAGTACTTAATTATTTATTAATCTCCAATATATTTATTTATATTTTGTTATTGATTTTAGATTTTTAATTTTTAGTATACGTTGTATCCTGATAAATGGACCATCAACCCAGAAACATGACTATATTTTCAACAAATTAGTGATGAAAGTAAAGTGTATTCTTTTTAGTTATTAATTATATAAATAAATCATATCTAAGAAATATTACACCTCGTTATCAAGTGTTGTCAAATAACGAATATCCAAAACAAAATAAAAACTTGATGTCAGTATATTATACGTAGTTTTACTCCATGCAGATACAGAAGGATAACGGCGATAATCAAAAACCATAAAAACAAAGGGGGAATTCTTCAGAATCATTCTTCTCATTTCCCCCTTTTTTGATCCTGATTGATGAAGCAGTTTCGATAAATTCTGTCTGCATGTTAGTAAACCATTAAGCCCTAGTTTCTCAGTATCCGGAATAATTTCTCTTAGTGTGAGGTACCCGATATTTAATTATTGAAAAATTGATGATCACGATGTATCCATCTTCTAAATCTTCTTGTAAAGGTAATTAATAAAAAAGACCATGCTTAATTTATTGTCGTGTTCTACTCCCCTGGGGTAGTTTTGTTTTGGAATTCGGGTTAATTTCATTTGAAATGGGTTTGGCATTAACAATAAGCAAGCAATATAGAAGGATAGAAGAAGGAAGGAAGAGGCCCATATCCAGCAATGGAGAGATGAAGGCTAGCGAAGAAGAAGAAGAAGTTGACCGTCAAATCGTTGAACCGTAAAGATATTATGTTTGGTAGAATCACTATTAAGATATGGTATAAGATCTTGGGGCCTCTTCAGCAATTCAAGTATTAAGCCGATACAAAATCTACAAACTGCTATCGTAAAAAGAATAATAAATCCACAGGTTTTTGAACAAAGACAAAATACTAAACTAGTCTACTCATCCGTAAATATTTTGCCAATTCTTGGACTGGTTCTATTTCTGCTGATAAAAGAAAATCACGAAAATGAAATTTACAAAATGGTAGTTGATCATGGCAGAAACACAAGATGCGCTACAAATCAAATATTAACAATACCAAGAATAACAAACAAATATGGCCTGAGGACACTTGAATATCGAGTTCCAATGTTCTTGAACAAAATACAAAGCACCTTTCCCTCAGGCATAAAAACTCCAAAATCAGTGATAGAACTTAAAAAGTGGTTAATAGAAAATGACATAAGATATACATGAACTTTATTAATATTGAAATGATGTGAAGTGTTTTATTATGATAATGACAATGAATAATTAGTAATGTATATATTTATATATATTTCTCTTTCTCTTTCCTTAATTGTTGGTATATATGTTTTTAATTCGCTATTTTCTTTATTTATTGCTCTTAACGTTATTTGCTTAAAATTTTTAACTTTGTACTGAAAAGATCTTTTATGTTGTTTTTGTACTTAATTGTTTTCGTTTTTATCTCTTATGTTTATAAAGTGAATAATATTTTGTAATAGTGTAACTTTCAATTGTAAAAATGAACCTACAGACAAACGTCTTTTTAGACGTTTTGTGGGACAAGATATTTATAAAATGTAAAGAAAATAAATAGAAAAATATAAAAAAAAAATTATTGATTGTATCATTTATATTAAGTAATCCTGGGAACCTCAATGCAGTCCATTAACGGAAGTAATAATATCATGAAATAGTTTCATTACCAGATATACGATTTCCTAAAATATAATGTTAGATTCTCCGGACATCAGCCGGGCCGATAAAAACGATATATGATTATGACCTTAGACTTCGTGAGGATTGAGAGTGACTTGGGAACGTCTTGCCAATTGCACAGACTACAAAAATGTATCTTTTGGGAAACTTCAGAGGGAAGATAGCGGTGGGTCACCCAGACTGAGCAGGGGTAATTACAAAAAAGGATTACAGGAAGAAAAATTGTGTCTTGATTGATCAACTACTGAAGCGACTTAACACAAGTTAAGATGAAATATTTAGACTGCTAATACTCTAGGTCGAAAATGATACATTTTTTTATCTGCAGCCAAAGATATAGAATGAAGCTATATGGGTCTAATTATTATGCAGTGGCGTTCAGTCAGTACTTCCAGATACGCTGTACATAACTAAGATTTCTTCAAAATATATCAAAATCAAAATAATATTTCTATTAAATTTTTTTTATATAATATATAAAAATAAGGTTAGTTTTCACCACTTTTGTATTGAAAAATATCAACATGTTTCAGATCCTATGGCCCCTTTGTCAGGATACAATTGTATACTAACAAATTAAATTCAAAAATCGAAGTATAGACAATCAAAATATAGAAAAAATATTTATGTTAAATTAATAATAATAAAGTACCTACTAAATATGAAAATAAATTTAAAAGAAAACTATTTGTAAAAAGGACATGGTTATTTATAATATTTAATCTATTTACAATAGAAAATTCGGAATAATTATTGCTATTTAAATAATCAATTTATAAACACCCGATTTTTTAAAAATTATCTTTATCCTTATTATATAATAGGTATTTTTTTAAATTTATTATTAGAATAGAATATATATTATACATTTCTATACTAATAATAAATTTAAAAAATACAACAAAAACTGTTACGCAGCCACGGCGTCACTTGTTTATAAAGTTAATGTTGTTCTCGAATATTTCCGTAAATTTAAATGACTCACGGTTCTTTCTAATTGTTTCTCAATTACTTTAGGCCCACATGCAGTAATTAAAATACTCGATTACGTGTGACTCTTAATATTCTATTCAATATCATAATATTCTGTCAGATAGAAAAAAGATAATATAAGAACTACTCACATTATCTTTTTTCTTAAAATGTATTACTTATATTTACGTAAAACTCCCACTGGCTGTACGCGTCTGCTACAAAAATCGGGTTAAAAAATGAATATTATGGGAACATTAGAATATCATTATGTGCCTTATGTCTGTGGGCAATAAGTCCCCACTAATATAATTTCCTGAGACATTTTCGGGGTTAATGAGGCCAGACAATTCTTTGAACAAAGGGAAAAGTATTTTCTTACAAAATCAGTTGGAATTTGGGCTTTCTTTGTTTCCAACTAAGAAATTCTAATGTAATTGACGTAACACTGGACATTTTTATAGTTAACAAAGCTCCCTCAACAATAAGATATCGAACAGACGATCTTGATGTCTTGGAAGGTCCCTAACGAGTGCCATTGTACTTCCAACAAAGCAGAGCGTTTTCTGGTGACATCTCCTCAAGATAGAAAACATAAATCCTCTTGTGTATAAATTATAGTTTATAATGAATGCACTTAAGAACGACTGAGGTCTTTACTCTTGCGTTTACTTTGATACTTAGGGGTGGGTGCAAAGTGGGCAGAAATTATGCAGAGTTGTTCCTTAGATACATACCTAGCAAGGAAAAATGAGATAAAATAGAGAAAATGAGATAAAACAGAGAAAATAAAATAAAAAGTGTCATTTTTTACATTTTTTGAAAAAAGACAATTGACATGATTAATTTGAAAAATTTCGCAAGAAACAACGACATTATTCAACTTGGTTCAAAGTTTTTGTGAAGAAAAAAAACTACTTGTGCAAAAATTAGATATAAATAACAAAGACTTTAAGAGATATTTAGCGAACAAATGGAATACCGAAATTTTGTTTTACCTCTCCTAAAAACCTTTATTATTTATTAATTCTTTCGGTTGTTCCTTTCGCCCACAGAAATAAATTGTAAATTATAATTCCTTCTTTCACACAGCTAAGTCCAATGTTATCGATCTGGGCTCCATTCGTCCATCTAGTGCAGTCCTCAAAATAGTTTGGCTTACAAGCAGTGGTAAAGGGAGGCCAGGGCTGGCTAGGGCGTTGCCTTGTAACTTTTTTGACAAGCACCGGAGGGAATTTAATCCCTGAGTGGATTTTAATCATAAGATTTAATATATATTTGTTTGGCGCAACCGACAGGATAGGAAACAGGTTAGTTTGAATAAGTATCTGGCTTTCCTGAATATCCACCTGCTAGACACTAATATAGCACTCTCATTGACCCTTGAAGAAATGGAGTTTCAGTTCTTTATTCTTCTTTATTCCTTTCCTCAAGGAAAGTTTGAAATTTCTAATGCTTGTTTTACGGCTTGTGGTCAATTTGCATCTGGAGCGTCATGCTTCATATTATTGCGCTATCTATACTCGTCGTAATGGCCGCCGCTCCGGCCGCTACCTGCTTTACCGACTCAACAGCTTGATTAACTTTTTAGGTTGCAAAATCTCTATGAGGATACGTTCGGTACTCTTGGATATAAGATCACGCCAGAATGAACTGGATCAGGTTAATCAAGAGGGAATTAAGGATTCAATTTGCTCCAACATGTATATATAAATTTTTCTATGTTAAAACTCTACATTAAATATTGCACATGAAATATCTTGCAGTCAATAATATTTTAAGAATGCAAAATTTTTTTATTAAATTCATTACAAGAAATTGCAGGGATAATTTTTGGTGAGAATTGGTCGCGGCAGTTTGTGACAAATAAAATATGTGAACTTAACATAAATTAATAGTCATCCCAAAATACACCTACGTTTTAGCTCGATACTTTTTTTGAAATATACAAAGATTTAGTCTCTTTTATCGTTAACAAAAGTTTATTGATTGCTGACTAAAATCATTTTCTCCTTTCCAAAATAAAATCAGGCAATTTTTCACATTTACCTAATTCATCTTTTAAATAATGTAAATAATACATTAAAAAACTGTCAAGTAATATATCCTACAATTAAATGTACACAGTAATGCAATTGGAGATAATGTGTTGTTTTTCTGGGTAGGAAACATCAATTTAAATATAAATTATGTTTTCCACATTGAAAAATGGATTTTTTACAATTCCAGGTAGCGGAAACCAAATTCAAGAATTACAATATATTTTAAAGAATTTTCCGGCCACATTTCCACGGCCATTGCGAAATGTTATAGACTTTATAATGAATCTATAGGATACAGTAGCGTCGGCTAGAGAAGTCGTAAACACATAGCAGAATATTCAGCATAGTAGAACTAGATATATTTCTAAATCTTTTTTTTTCAATAAAATAACTAGGTCCTTTTTACAAATAGTTATGTTTTAAATTTATTTTCATGTTAAGTAGGTACTTTATTATAATTCATTTTCCATATATAACTTTTTAATATTTTGATTATCTATACTTCGATTTTTAAATTTAATTTTTTTATTATACATTTATTATCCTGATGAAGAAGCCATTGGTTTTGAAACGTGTTCAATTTTTTTTCAACAAAAATGTGGTGTAAACAAAGTTTATTTCTATAAGTTATAATTCTAAATCTTTAATTATTTAAATATATTTCCCCTATACTTTATAGTTATATTTTCATCATTAACATCCACTTTTTTGTCTAATGAGTCAATAAGTTAATAGTTCGTTGAATAAATAGTTATTTATTTTAATTTTGACACCATTGTTATATTTAATGCGTTAAAAAATTCCTGAGAGTCTACTCAAAATGACTGTTTAAAGACATCAAATTACTTCCGCTTCGATAATTTGTCGTTAATCTTCAAAATTAAATAATGTTTAACTTGCTTTATTAACCGAAATGTTTTCGAAACAAACTTCAAATATTTATCAGGCTTTGAAACTTTAGCTTCGTCCCTTCGGGTGGGCACGAATCGGAACTAGGGCTGCCATGCGAAACCTAAATGGAGGACATGTCCTTTTTTTACAAAATTTCACCATTCCGCCTAAAAATGTTTTCCTTTCGCCTTGAAATATCTTCCTTTTTTAGTTAGCATCTATTGCTTCACAGACTGAATTTATTCGCAGTGGTTCTTAAATGAAAGTGTCGTCATCGTTGTTGACATAATCATACTGCATGCTAAATTTTATTTCCTTATTTGATTTCTACAATCCGATATATTTATTAGACAAATGAAAATACTGGAAATAATAAGCAATTTATTAATTAGCGATAAATTAATTATTTAATGAACTAAGTCACTTAATACGAATTAAACCTAACATCATTGTTCAAATTATTCTATTTCGCAATACACCACTCATATATGAACACTTTATTATCGCTGGGAACACTTTATTTATCACTTGCTAGAATATTCCATTCAAACTACCGCAGATTATTTAAATCGCCATCTAGGTGCTCCACTCGATTATTTCACTAATTCTTTGTCGCTTCCCAATTTCACGACAGGGAAAACCTGGAAGTCGGTTCGCGACTTACTTTGCACTAAATGATCTGTCAAAACAAACTTCCTCGCACCGCGGCGTAGTCCCGCTATTTATACCCAAATCCAGATGGTTTCGAAGCTCCTAGATTATTATTTCCCTTTCTAATATTAAAGAGAAGGTTTCCGTCGCTTCTATGTTGTTCCAGAACGTTCTCGGTCCTTCGATAGTGTTGTGATATTACAAGGGACTCGGCAGCGCGCTATTCATTGTGCTTTCCGTTTCGTTACAGTATGAGGGTTCTGAAAATATTTGGAAAATGCATATGGCAGTGATTAAATTTTGAAGAGAAGTAGGCAAAGCTTCGCTTAACGTAGAGTTTTTAATATTAAACTCAATTTTGATTTTCATAATAAGAGTCATGCCAAATATTATTTTATTTGATTTTATTGTAGATTGTACTTTTTTATCATTTTTGAATTTGTTATCTTACAAAGGCAATCTTACAATTTATTTTATTACATTTTTCAAAGGGGGTGGTCCTTCACTTTTATTTTTATTTTGGTAACCCTAGTCCGGAACAGAATTCAATACATCAAATACGAAGTTAAACGAATCCGTTGAATTCAGATAAAACTTCATTTTACCGAATTTTCGACAAGGAAGCATTTTGACATTTTTCAGAGCCGGATCAAAACTATCAGCTTAATCGGATTATGGGCCTTTGCTTCTGAACAGGTAAGGACCGAATCGGGTGATGGGTTTAAAATTATCCTATCTTCAATCGCATTCCGTCTATGATAAAGAACGTACTTTTGTCGTCGTTTTATTTCTTACCATTGACAGACTTATATGAAAAAGGGCATATATATATATAGATTCTTTGAAAACTGATTTTCATTCTGACTTAGTGTGTAATTTGTTTTAATATTCCATGAACAAAATTAAATAACGCAATTTTTTTATATTGTTTTGCTTTGTTCATATCGAGAGCATATCATATCACACAGAAAGTAGAACGAAAAGAGCATTAGTGATTATTTCAAACTTTACAGGAGAGCAAAATAAAGTTCAGTCAATCTGATTTAGTCGGCATTTCTTTTATTATCAAATGATTTCTAATATAAAGATTGTGGTGGATGCTGCGTGGAGCAGTACCGCTCGTTTCTAGCCTATGATGGGTTGGTCCCGCTCATATTAAATTCCAACCAAACTCTGATACAATCGCCAGATGCTCATGCGTCTAATGAGACTTATACAATACTTATTAGAGTTTAATAGTTGTGAATAAATTTTTGAAATATTAACATATAAGTTAAATGTGTGTACATAAATACAGATATTAGAATAAACTTTCGATTTACATATCGACTCTAACAGCCGTATCTGTAAAATACATTTTACTTGTTACGTTTCCAAATTTTGGCAGAGTAGTTAAGCTGCTAGAATTGATTATTAAGAATCATTTTGTAAGAGGATGGAGCGCCACACTCTTTTGTCCTAGCTAATCTCTCGCTCCATCTAAATGAATGCATATTATCACCTAAACTCGTATATTGTTGAGGCCTCAGGAATAAGACCATCTTCCAGTATCTGGTTGACCTGGTTGTTTATTTCTGGTACCATTAACACTTGAGTCAATTATCTTAGTTAAAAAATTTTTAAATAGAGTTGTAAACATGGAATAAGCGTTATTCTTAATAAATATTCTTACTATTTTCAAACTAAGTTAAATGCTTGTGTTATGAAAATAAAACAATCTTGCCATTTTCCTGGGAAGAGTGAGACTGAAACCAACAAAATCTGGATCATCAAGTGATTTTTAATCATCAGACAAACAAACTTCACTATTATTTCCTCTATCATTCATTCTACATGACAAAACCACTCACACAAAGCCATTCAGAAACCATTTTACAATTCCAATTCTTCTTTTTTCTCTCACTCTCACTCCCATCTACTCTTATTTCGTATTTGTTTGTTTTGTCTTTTGTTTAATTATATTACTTTCTTTTTTGATTATGTCATGTTTAGTTACTTTACTTCATTATGCTCGGGTTTATAATGTTATAATGTAGATCTCTGTGATATTTTATATCTGTATGTTCGTATCGTGGATAAGTATCTTACTATTTCCAAGCTAAACGTAGCGTTTGCGCTACGATCTCAGGGAAAAGTTGGTGGTCTCCTGGGACAAGGCAAGAGTATCTCTATAACTCGAGTATTTCACCACTGGACCAATAATTTAGTTAAAATAAGCTCACAGAATTATACTACCTAACCTACCTGACCTAACCTAACCATAAGAGAGGCACATTTAAAACAAAATTATTTGAATAACTAGCAAAGTTATACGAAAAAAATCTTTCTAGAAAAAAAATATTTATTTCCCACCGGGACACAAACCCGGAACATTGTCTTGTCAGGATAGTGCGTTTCACCACGTCAACCATTTTTGGTGGCAACTTAATATTTTTTCTATATATCGAGGACGAAAATAAATATAATATTACGCTCTTTTGGATTTGTACCTCGATATTATTTTACGTCCTATTTGTTTTAAATAGTAAACTTAGATGACAACCTTAGATAATTACAGTGTGACACGCAATCAGCGCGTGGCTCATGATGCGGTGACGCAAAGATCGTTATTAATTACTAGTCTTACATCCGTGAAAAATTACGGGAATTGCGTGACGGCGCAACATTGCGTGTCACACTATAATTATCTAAAGTTGTCATTCCAACAATTTAAGGACAGACAACGAAAATATTATATTTAGATTATTTTTTCCCATGATTTGATCGGCTAGTCCGAGTTGATATGCGTTATTGGTGGACTGATTTTGCTTATGGGTTCTTGTATTTTATACGCATAAAATTTTGACAGACGCATATTGTGTTACCAATAATAATTAAACGCAATATGTTCAATGCTGGAACGTTGATTGCATCATAATGGCGTAGACGATAAAGTAGCAAGGACATAAACAGTAAGCTGGAGGAATGACAGTTGAATTGGTATAGGTACTTAAGACGGTGCCCACCAGACCACAAATGAAGCAGGCAATGTCAGTGGAGCTTCATCGACAGTCATCCAAAGGAAGATCAAAGAATTCCTGGATACTCAATGTTCCAAAATCCTGCAGAGAAATAGCCTAGATGAAAGCAACACCCAGAATTGTAGAAGATACAGGCTTATAATGAAAAGAGCCGACTCCAACAGCCTACCTAGGCAAGAGTAGGGATAGTGCAAGGAAGAAGGCTATAAAGTAGTAGACAGGCGACAATAATAATATTACATAGTTCAAAAAGGTTTGTTTGGGAAAAATAATTTACTGAACATTATTTTTCTTATATCGGATAATTGATTATATTTCTAACAAAATTTAAATTATGTTGGTAATAAACACTCAGTAAATTGCCTGATCGAAAAGTTAAGTCTTCAAATATTTAAGAGATTACATTTCTATTTTCTAAAGAAAGAAAATTATATCAGGGAATAAAGTTATATCTAAGAATTTATAATTTTACATACACGCGTACATACATATTTTAAATAAAAATAGTGATGCGTACCTACACGGAATACGTGTCACATAAATATTCTTACTCTTTTTAAAACAGGCTTTAAATTTGTGCTATAAAAATATGTCTGACTCAGTGGTCTTCTGGAATAATGCTCGAACCCCTGACTAACTATATTATTATATATTTTAACCACTAGATCAGCAATTTTCAATTTTCATTCAATTTAACAATATCTATTTCCTTTACTGCAGAAAATTTAAATTTTTATCACTTGTAACGATTCTGGAAAAAACTGTAATACATGGAAAATATAGTAGAAATACAGTATTTTTTAAATTTTCTTGGACGTCGTTATTATAACTTTAATATTATAGAAAACTCACTAGAATTACGTATTAAACAGCCTTAAAAAATAATACTTGGCCTCTTACTAATATTTTAGTTTATCTCCTTCATTAAGTACTGTATAATAAATATTGCAATATAACATACTCATGGTACAGAATGATGAATATTATCAAGTACAAACCTTTGGATGCTATCCTTCAGCAGGAACTTGCAGATAAGTAGGCAGTACTTCGCTCTAGACAGAAGTACTCAACAAACAGTTAAGTTTTTCTTGTATGCTGATATAGACCTAATGGTGTCATTTAACTACTTCACAATAAAAATAAACATATTCGTTTTTCTGTCAAACACACACTATTTCTAATATATTAGACAAAAATACTAAATTTTCACAATTTTTTTTAATATGTCAATTCTCGGACAACTCCGGCAGTGTACGCGCCATACTCCACAATTAAACAAGGACCAGGGGAATAAGGGTAGAACACACACTCGTGCTAAGACCGGCTTATAAGCTTGGAATCGATATAGCCTTTGGACCCACAACACTGCACGCGACACACTTTCGGTTTGCGCTCTTTTTGCGGGAGTGCGACCCTGCGATCCCGTGACGTCAGAGCGTCCCTGCGATCCGTCGGGCGATCGCCACCGAACTAAAGTTTCGGCGGGTGTCGGGCGCACCCAGGATGCGCGCGCACCCCGAGTACACCTACCCCTAGCTGGGTACGTTCCCGATTTTTCAGACGTTCGCTTGCATAACTAGGCACTACGTGATTCTTCGGATGAATATGTCGCTGTAAAGGACTGCCCAAACTAGTGATGCTTAAAACTCTTAGATTGATGAGGTCCCTTAGACGTATGTGTGGCAAATCCAGGTATGATAGAGTAAAGAATGAAGATATTAGGAATGAATGTAAAGCTGGTCGTAGCATAATACATAGAATAAAAATAGGGTCGCTCGGGTGATTTGGGCATGTTGAGCGAATGAATGAGGAAAGAATGGTAAGAAAGATATATGATGCAAGTGTCGACGGCGACAGAAAGAAAGGGCAACCACGGAAGACGTGGCATGACCAGATTAACCAGATACCGGAAGATGGTTCTGTTAGAAGGCTGAACAACCGTCGAGTTTGCATGCGAAGATGTATGAATGTAGACGAAGCGAAAGTTGTATGTCAGGACAGAAGAGTATGGCACTCTATCCTCTCTGCCTACTCCCACGGGGAAACGACGTGATGGTAAGTTAGTTAGTTTGTTAGTTAGTTATCTATACAATAACCGATATTAGAGATTTATATCTGATTCTACCTTTTATTTTTATTTTATTCATTTTTATAAATGGATAGAAAAGAGTAATGCGTAGAGGTATTATATATTATTATGCGATTTAAATAATCTTTCGTGAATCTCTTACGTACTGTACCTACTTACTATCATGACATTTCGTCACCCCAGTCTTATCTTGTCAAAACAAAAGTTTTGAGAAAAACGCATTCAAAGTTTGAAATCGATTTTCCAACTTCAGGAAACAATATTATTGTTTTCCGAATAAACAATAATATTTTAACATTTTTATTGCGTCAGTTGCAAGAAAAAAATTACATTTACCTAGTACCTTTTTTTTATTTTATAAAGACAAAATCAATGATTTTTATTTAAATTTTCGAAAAATATTTTATCAACCGGTGGCATGTATGAAAGCATTGATGCGAGAACACGATGTTTTTCCTCAATTAAAGCCTTAGAAGTCGCGCATCTTGAAGTAATGGAAAATTTTAAAGGCTTTCCACGTCTGAGAGGTGTTTTTTTGTAATTTATTATCTGCGAATGATGTTGAATCCATGTTCGTCTTGTACTTAATGTTAAGTGTATCATTTTTTCTTATCTTGATTTCCTTACTTGAGTATATGGAACAAAGGAGAGCACATCACCACCAGCACTGTCTTTCAATAGAACTTACTTTTTTTTGTAATATTCGAATTAACATAAGATTAAATGGAGTTGATAATACATACGACAAAATAGAACTCATCAAACACCGATATTTTAGCACAGACGACAAAATAGATTGGAGCGATTTGCAGAGCAAGTCTCAAAGCGTAACACTATCACAATAAGTCAAAAACGACGATTTTGACCTTACGACGAGATAGAACTGGGGTGACGATTTGTATATTTTTTATGTACTATATACACATTTTTATGTGCTACTTTATATAGATTATATAATAATGAGAGGTTTGAAAGAAAGAGAGAAGAAGTTGAGTGTGTTTAGTGAAAGCAATCGTGTAGATAGTATATTTATGTGTGTATGTGTGATTATGTGGACGTTCCAAAAAAATCTAAATCTATAATTTTATGACAAGAATAAAATAAGGTTTTGTCCTATTAATTGGAGCGTTTTTAGAATCATTCGTTTTGCGGATATTGGAATAAAAAGTGACGTATTTCAGTCAGAAGTTTGTGGCAGTATGTGTCCCCATTCAATATTGCCCCTCGAATTGTAAAAAAATCAGTTATCAATAATAAATATAATCATCTGAACATATTTTCTCATCAGCGCAGACAAAATAAATGAAGACCAGTGGGTAACCTAAGAAATTGGTTATGCCCTGCGAAAAAAAATTCACTACCTACCAGTGGTTTTAAATTATCTATACAGCGCTGGACAGAGACCGACAAATAGTGAAGAATGAGTGAGATGACTTCACTTTCTGTCAAATAGTGACACACCGCGCGCACCGCTGCTGGTCTCTCGAATGTTCTGTTATATTTAGGTTCGTTCGAGTTCTTTCTTAAATATTTAAGATTGTTCGGAAGACTTTGATGATGTTCAGATTTTAAAATCTCGTGATGATACACACTGCATCATAAAATCTTATTTGTTTGGTTAAAATATTGGTAACGAGGCGAAAAATACATCAAAGTCAGTAAACAAATCATTGTAAGCTCGGAAAATTCTCACCATAGAAGAGAGTAGTTCAGAACTAGTAGGTACTACTTGTTGGAATGTTAAAGAGAGGGTGATTTTGATGTACGTGATGAGACATGGAAATTTATTAGCGATGAAAGGGATGGACAGTGAAATTGTTATTGACAGAATTTATTTATATAAATTAAAAATATCGAATACTGTTCGGGCGTTTTTCAAGTATGAAATATTTAAGCAATATTTTTATATGTAGGTATATTCTGAGAATATAGTCCGCAGAGAGGTGATTAATTAATTAAGATTAATTAGAGAAGTAGTAGTAGTGAAAGAAGAAGTAGCGAAGCTAAAATAGAAATGGGCAGGACATGTTGCAAGGCAGGATGCTATAAGATGGCCTCCCAGAGTTCTGAAAGGGTGAACTTGGGAGAATAAAAGAGGCATCGGAAGACCTCAAAAGAGATGGGCCGGCGATATAGCCGCTGTGGGGGGAAAGAAATGGCCACAATTAGCAAACAACAAGGAAGGATGGAAGGGTATGGGAGAGGCCCATATCCAGCAGTGGAGAAGTAAAGGCTGATGAAGAAGAAGAAGAAGAAAAATAAGAGAAGTCTCATAGAGACGAAATTATTTATACGAAAAACGGCTATGGAAATCTTTTCATACGAAGGCCCAGAGTTTATAGCCTGTATGGCTGACTTAAGTGATCCCTCTACATAATGCGATGTTTACCAATTGCAACGTAAGAATATACACATTATCAAATTTTTTAAAGTTCTATATATTTTCCAACTCTGAGAACCTTTCGATCAATTGAATGGACTATGCTAGAGACATGTGTAGTATTTTATCATGACCTTGTATACATAGGTTTTTGCAGCTGATACTGATACCTTCTTCTATATTTGAACATATAAAGAAATGATAAAAATTTTATGGATGTTGTTACGATGGAATTGGTGAACGTTGCACTGTGATCACTTAAGCCAGCTCGTACAGGTTGTAAGCCCTAGGCCTTCGTAAAAGAAGACTTATACTAAGACATACACGTTGCTCATATAAATAGCTTCGTCTCTGTGAGACTTCTTAGTTAAAGCAAATGTAATTATGTATTATAAATAACAAAATCCTTTTAGAAAATAGTTATCTTTTAAAATTATTTTCATGTTAATTCCTAGGTTGTTATTAAACTTCTTTATATTTTTATTTTTGTTTAATCTATATACTTTTAATTTTGATTTCAAGTATATTTTTTATCTTGATGAAGGGACCATTGGCTCCGAAACATTTAGATATTTCATCATATTCAAAAGTATTGTCGTTTTGTTGATAATTTATAATTATTTAAAACGATTTTTCGTGCTTAAATTTTTATTTTACCTTCCTTTGGTTTCTCTATACAAATATAATTGGGTTCAACTACCTATTTTTTTTTTTGTGTAAAAAACTCTATGTACCTACATTTTTTGTAAATTGTTTTTTTTGTGTTTTATATATTTTTGGTGCTTTTTGGGCGCATTACTGAAATGAATAAATGATCAGTAAATACATCTGATATAAGTTGGTCAACGAGTGGAATGAAGTGTTTTAATATCATGACTGGGTAGTGTGGCATCTATCCTCTTCTCCTGCGGGAAAACAGTGTGATGATAAGTCAGTTAGCCGTAAAAGCTTACTCACTAAATAAATATATTCGCAATGTGCGCTGTGTGCATTGTGGTTGAGAGCATTCCTGAAATTAATTAGCTTAACTATTCCACATTTCTTCATGGAAATGAGGAATATTTAAAGGTTGAATGTAAAAGATTTAGAGAGAAATTATTTAATTAAAAGCCTTTGTTAGTTAAGTTTGTAAGTGATAATATTGACAGAGCTCTCGAGTAAAGACTTCTCGGGTGATTTTAAAGGTTAGATTATTTACATGGACCTTAATCGGTATTATTAATACGTAAATCAGCCTTTTCTAAAAAAATATTTTTTATTTAAACTTTGTAGGTACAAAAAACACAATATAACTTATTTATTACTGCTACAAAGACTACTACTTAAATTTTATACTCAATTTAAAACATTAATATAAATATTTACAACAATCTTTGGCGTTAAATTCTATAAAATAGTCCGATTTCTATTAAAATTAATATTAAAGTTAATATATTTTCTCAGACAAGCATTTTAATTTTGGTAAAATTTTTAAATCAAATCAAATCAATATCAAAAGTAGGTATAAACCAAACCGCTAGATACTTAAATGAAAAAATAAAGGAACATCGCTGTTGCCTACAAAAAACTTCAATGAATTTGCCAATCGCAAAATAATTCTTTAGATAATAAAAATTAAAATTACTCACTCATTAATGGTCAATTTAAAAACTGTTGAAGTCCTGAAAAATCTTATGAATTATATCATGTTTCAAAAATGTAATACATATAAAATAATTCTTATCAAAGATGTAAAGAGAATTTTGTTTCGGAAAACCCCAGAGATATAGAACATATCAATATCCAAAGCGATGTTAATCAGTTTAGTGGTAGCTCTTTCAACAGTCATAATTATCGACAGGTTGATCCTGTATATTGGAATGTGAAACAATCTATGCTGACGCTGTCTTAGGTTATTATCGGGAACATACAAACCAATTCTTTGTGTAATTTCAGGATAATCGATCACACCACATAACAATCGACAAAAATAAGTAATCAAATACACATTCTTTCTAGTCTCTAAACTATTGTAGGCAAACGTACCCTGGAGAAACTCAGGTGGGTAGAACCAAGGATAATGCCCGTACTCTCTCATATGATAGTACTTCAAATCATCGAACCACTCTACTTCGAACTAGGGATGGGTCGTCGACGTATTTACCGTCGACGAAACGAGACCGTCCACGTCCGTCCATCGACGAGACGATCAACTAGTTGAATTCGTTAACTAGTTGACGCGTCAACTTCGTTACGCGGACGTTCTATCTAAACATCGGGACGATGGGCAACTGTCTACGGTTCGACGCGACGCTGCTCGACGGCTCAACCGTTGGCTATTTTTATTACGTTAATTTTTAAAATTTAAAGAAGTTCGAAGGAATATAGTTTCGGAGAAAGTAAAACCGCTACTTGTTACGCTACGCTACCGCTAATTTTATATGTAAAAAGAAATATTTTATTATTT
Organism: Agrypnia vestita; assembly: GCA_016648135.1. NCBI lineage: Eukaryota > Metazoa > Arthropoda > Insecta > Trichoptera > Phryganeidae > Agrypnia > Agrypnia vestita. The sequence continues at coordinate 40,059 of JADDOH010011168.1, read as the reverse complement.
ATTTGTTTACGCACATTATATGCTTTTACATATTGTTTTATATACTTCTTTCTATATATAATAAAGAAAGAAGTAGGTATACACAACAATATCAGGTGTAAGCAGTAAAATATTAGTTCAATAAAAAATAGAATAATTAAACAGAATTGTTTTATTTTATACAGCGCAAAATTGGGAATTCACCGAAACGTTGCACGTGCACATCGCACAAATCAAGTAAAAAATAATAGATAATAGCTTATTAAGCCTATCTCACCCTACGCATGCATTCAAATTTCAAGTCTCTGTCATAGTTCGTGTACACAGATCTGCACTCTATGGTCGTGCAATTTAGAGTTGAAATGAAATTACCCGTCGAGTCGTCTATGACGTCTATGGCGTCTACAAGTCGACAGCGAGAGATGAGAGAGAAATAAACGGAGACCTTTTGTCTTGCTCTCGCTCGTTGCTTTGCACTACGTTGAATGTCGAATCATCCATCGTCCACGGCGTTCGCCGACCACCGTCTACGAATTCAACTAGTCCATGCGATAAACGTAAACCGTCGTCGCGTCGACGCAACGTCAACGGTTGATTTCAACTAGTCCGTCCATTCAACGCCCATCCCTACTTCGAACCAAGGACTTGTAAAGAGTTCTCAGTATGCGGTTATATTCGAAAACCTTGGAAGTACGCAAAACAAATCCTAGCATACTCAATACATTACCACTGACCACCTCTATGTGATTGTGAAATTTCAAGATGCTCACAAACCAAAGTCGAGATCCTTAACATTTGACGTTCATAAGATTTTGCTCGATCGTTTTTTAGTGAAAGGATTGAATTTTTTGGGTCCTTGTGAATAATGTGAGACGACGCGAACACCGGGAGGTTGGGTTAAAATACTTCCTTATATTACCAAATTGGTGATCCGCAAACAAACGATTCGTTACAATAACCAACTCTCCAACAATGTTCTCACTAAAGGTGTGCGAGTGTGCGGCGGCACACGTTCAAATATCTGTCCGCACACATTTGTGCAACCTCTGCATATAAAAAGAAATATAAGAAACCAGATTTTAGGTTTGCCTTGATTGACTGAATACTGAGCAACATTTTATTGATGATTGGCGAATGCGATGAAGCCCCCTAAAATTGTGTAAGAATATTATATTACTTCCTTTAGATTACTTTATAAGTACAAAAAATAGTGCACATTTTAACCGGTGAAAAACTAACGGTTATTTGAGATTTGTATCTGAATGCGTCGATGATTGGCAACGGTTTTGTTTTTGCAATGTGACGGGCAACCATCGGTACCGGACAAAAATTATGTCTTAGTTGTCAATCATCGATATAATGAGAATAAATCCTAAATGACCTTCCCGAAAATAAACGGTTAAAATAACGGTTTTACCATCATTATTTACTGCTCATGTATTTATAGTCCACACAAATAATAGAAAAATAAAAAAAAACTCTTGATTGCGCCATCTGTATATAATATCCCAATAATAATAATTTCGTTATCTGTATTTCTATCTATCCATCTGCTTATCCGTAATTTCCTGTAACTTCTATAATTTTGTTCAAATTCACGGCTGAAAAACCAAATTACACAGCTGGAGAAGGGCTCAAAGCTCGGACGTGCAAACGCCAACGCACACCTCACTGACATTGCCACCACTGAAACTCCGTGACCCGTCAAAAATATGCAATATTTATACACCAGGGCTTACTAAAGACGTGAATTAATGAATATTTATGTTCCGTGATTTTTCACTTGTATATGACTAAAATTCTTACTAAATAACTTGACTCTGAAAATTTAGACAAATCATGCCTCATATTGTTGGCTTCAATGCCTTTTTATTTTTACTTGAGCTGTTCCATGACTTTTTTATTATTTCGATCAGTTACCTAGTCTTATTACTAAGTTTATTTTTATGTTTTGTTATGTTCATATATTATAATATCATTAACTTTTATCATATGTAAATTAGAACTATAACTAAATATGCAATGTACTTATGCAAAAAAATGGAAAAGAAACGTGCCGACAAGCTATTTAAGGCTTGGCACGATCTATAACAATAAAAAAATTGTATATATTTAATTAAAATAATTAAAAAATAATAAAAAATAAAAATTGCAATCTGACTGATATTGAGGCAGATATCGCTATTACGGAAATTGTTTTATTACTGGTAGGGTGGATATTTACTCTCTTGCTTCACCATCAGTTAGCGGACGTTGTATATATTGTTATTCCGTCGTATATTTAATTATAACATAACATTGAAAGCAAGCGCGAGTCTTGGCCTGACAAATAACGTGTAAAGCTGAAATTAGCAGCTATCGTGTTCTCGCGCATACACAAATATTTACCCTGTTAATTAATAGGTGCACTGAAACGAGATGCAGGACTGCTCTTGTACCTACACATGTGAAAATCATTCAAACATAAAACACTTAAAAATGAACAAAATAAGCATCTCTTAACTTTATTATGCCTGATTATCCGCCATATTTAGCGAAGTTTTTCTTTTAATTTTGACGTTAACTGTCTTTTTATTTGTGTTTACATTTATCATACAAATCTTTAATGGGGTTAGACAGTTGAAATGCTTGGTTTCTTATTAATTATAAAGAAAATGCTTTATAAATAATAAGAATACACTTAGTTTTCACCACTTATTTGATGAAAATACCAAAAAGGACCGATGAAATTTCGCTGGATATTATTGAATAAGAAAACACTTAGTTTAAAACCTCTATTAATTGAATTATCAACATGTTTTGGGGCCAACGGTCCCTTCATCAGGATACAATCTATAGTAATAAATAAAATTGTAAGTATAGATATTAATAAAAAAATATAATGGAGCTGAATAACTAATGTGAAACAAATTTATCAGGTAACTATTTGCAAAAAAGATTTGGTTATTAACAATATTTACTTACTTACTTACTTACCATCACGCCGTTTCCCCGTGGGGGTAGGTAGAGAGGATAGAGCGCCATACTCGTAAAAATATTTAATTTGCTATTAATACTCAAATATGTATTTTAATTTTTAATTTACATTGTAACCTGATGAAAAGATTGTTGGCCCCGAAACATGTTAAGAATTCAAGAAAAAGTAGTTTTATATGAAGTGTTTTATTTTTATTAATAGAAATTATTTAAGAAGCCATAAAGGTACATATACGCTACATTTTACATTATGAGAAAGAACGAGAACTTTTTTTGGCGATGGAAAAATTAACGTAAAGGCATGTGGCGGTAGAGTTGTTACGAGTGTAGCCGCACGCAGTTGTCTCAGGTCCGCCAATCAGGGCTCGATGCGGCTAACCCGAATCTGTCCGTCACGGGTACCAACCACTCTGTCGCCGGCCGCCGTAACATATGCAAGTGATACTCCTATACGCAACACCATCTGTAAATTGCCGCAATAAAAAACAACATTTAACTGTGAGTATCATTTGCCCCCTGCACCGAATCTGTCTATGGTACTCATCTCATACACACTACATACGCGACACTCACGCAACACACACCACTTTGCGACAGGATACCTCTAGATGGGTGGGAATCTTCTCCTGCCGAAAAATCCTACCAAAAGTGGTTCGTTCGCTTCAAAGCTGGAGATATCAGCTTAAAGGAAATGTCAGGAATTGGTCGATCCTCGGAATTTTAAGACCAGGTCATTCAAGCAGCTGCGGAGGAGAACGAAACTTCCCATTGGACCACTGGACCCCTGACACTCTTCGTCCGCGGAATTAACTGTCTTAAGCGAATGGAAAGTAGTAATTTACGATTACGGTGACTATTAATTAAGCATAGTATTTTTTGAGTTTGTTTTTGCTTTTTGCGCACAATGAATATTCATAATAGACTTGACGACCGATTTATTGTTATTTATTTCTCTGTGTGACTTTTTTCTTCAAATTTTTGAGGGATTGAGGCATAAAAAATACATCGCAATTAAAAAAAAATTGTCATGTAACTATTTCACAATGCGTTTTATTGTCATTGATTGGTTAATAATAAATTCGTTAATATTTTTCATTTACAAATTATTTTTAACATTTCAAAATGGCGGAGTTGAAACTAGTTTGAAAATAATTTTAAATTAAAGCATTCATTATAACAAAAGGCGCATTGCATCGAATAACATGATATGCTGCATCATTGATAATATTATGAGTAAGATGTACGCAAAATTTTAACAAAATTGCATAATTTTTTTTCAGATATCATCCCCAAGAGAGAAGAAAGCAAAATAATAATATAATTCATTTGAAAATTCAACAACCACGCTAGCTTTAATTTGCTCTGACAGCCAATTTTTGGAATTTTTGAACGATCTTTGACTGAAATAATTTAAGAAACTCTAAAAAGCAAATTTTTTTTTTTTTTTTGAAAATGTCAATGTGGTTGCGATACAAAAAACATTGCGATGCACAATACACTAATCGTTAAAATATATACGTTAAAGCATAAATTATGATTTTTTACATAAAATAAAATCTGCTAAATTATTACATTAAGCATTACAAATCTAAACGCCATAAAATTACGCTAATACCGTACCCTCCGAAGTCTTCAAGTGCAAATACTTCCGGGATGGTTTTTTTACAACTTTTTAAACCCTGTCGCCTCGGCCGCTCCAGAAAGCCGTTTCCTTCCACGTAATATATTTATATGTCGCAGTTTAAATAAGTCGGGTCTCCTCCAGAGGCGGGAAGAGGGGGAAGAAAGAGGGACGCGTAAGGACAGTATCAAAATTTATGTCCAACGTGACCTTATGGCTAAGGAGCGGATATAAAATTTACCGATTCCCCTCTCGGAGCGTATTTACATATTTATTTCAGACGTCAATTCACTTTTACCACTTAATAAATTGGTGAAATTTAATTTCGTTCCGTTTTTTGCTAGAAGAAATAAATAAAACGGCGCTACCTTTTTTATCACGCCAACCGACGGCTTAAAATTTTCGCAGACTCTAACGCAAACTTATTTTATTCTTCATCAAATCACACTGACGAGGCGCCATTACGGTGTTGTGCATACTTGACCCAATTTAGTGTTGCAAGTGTCTTGTCGAAAAAAAAATTGGTGGGTTGGTCAAGCGGAGTAGAGTTGTTACGGTAGTATCGCTGAGTCTGGTCAAACAAGAACGTACCTTGATAATTGATTATCAGCGACCTTATACAGTTGCATCATATAAGGTAAATATACATAGCAGCTTGAATACAGCAGGACGAGTCACATTGTATCAAACCTCCACTATAGATTAGGCGAAACAAAACGTAAAATAAAACGGCACACTAGTGAAACTGAATGCCTTGGGTTTGGCTGAGTCTCCGTGGTGCACCTGCAGTCGTGTGCAGAGTGGAGCATATACTCCCGGTCTGCGAAGTCATGAGAGAAGCCAGGCAGAGGATGCTAGAAGGATTGGAAGGGGTGGGTCATCGCTCTCCTAGAATCGATGACCTTATCGGGAATGCAAGAAACCTCGGACTCTTTAGGGAATTCCTGAAGGAGTGGGTGACTCGATGGGAGCTGCTCGGAGGGTAGATTTTGCATAGGACCGTGGATCTGTGGAGCTTTTGGAGTGAACTTCATTTTTCTGTGTGACTGTGACGTCTTCTTCCCTTATAGGGAGTGGTGTCAAAATGGCTTATTGTCCCCTCACTGTCCCCCTCCCGCTGTAATCCTTCTCTACCTTGAATCTACTCATGTGAGTCTTAGTATTCTGTCTCTCTTGCTCTTGTACCGTATCCATGTCCTTTGTAACCTGTATGCATAAATCTTTGTATTTTATATATCTACGAGTATACTACCATATAATTGAATTGATCATACTAATAAAGATTTTATTTCTGCGAAAGTGGGACGGTGATTGGGCTTTGCTTGCATCTCCCTGCTGGGCCGCCCTATACACGGTCATTGAGATAGCTTTTAGAGTAAAAAATTGTCAACCAGGCGACGCATGAGAAGGACCGATATGTCAGCGTTAGCTCATAAAACAGTCCTGGGAAAGTGGTGGGTACCTAATCACTATAGATAAGGGATACCGCCGAGTCTGGTGGTATAAATTATTTTGTCGACATGAAAATTTTGCTACGCGGAATCGGCTTGAGTATGCACAACACATGGCGCAGTAATTTTAGCTATTAGAGATCGTAAGTCACTTGGCCTTGAGTAAATTCATATTGTAATACATGTTACTGTGAAAATATTACGAAGCTAAAATTCCATAATAAAGATTCTGCCATTTTTGACAGTTCGTAGCTCTTACTAGCATACACACATATGGTATTAGAAGTCAACTTTAGTAAAATAGAAGAGACTAGAAACAAATTATATCCTGTATTTACCATTTTGATACATTCAAAATACTATTTTTGTCCTGTCAATACTTTGGGGATTCAAAACAAATTACACTCAGAAATGGCAGCGTATTACAGAAATATGACCTAGAACATTTTTATATACCTTGGATAAATTATGTTTTGGGTTAAACCGAAGAATATGCCCTGATTCCATCTTTTTCGAATCACGTTGGGAATCGGGAGGCAAGTATTAAACAGTTATCACACTTAAAGATTTGAATTTTTCTTCATTTTTTTTTGACATTTGAGCCGCTTTACTTATAATCTCTTCTTCTTTCTCTTCACCCGCTTCCTATTTCATTTGGGGTCGGCTCTCCTTACTTTTCATTTCCACAATTCCCTATTCTGGGCATTCTTCAGGTCTTTCTCCACACTACTTCACCATGTGGCGTTGGGTCGAGCTCTAACTCTTTGTGTTTCTTGTATTTTGAGTGCCGTATGCACTGCATGATCTCCATGCCTCATTATTTATGAATATTATGTAAATATGTCGATGTAGTTGAGTGTCCTGATTTCATAAATGAAAACATGAAATGAAATATTAATTACTTTGTCTTAGGAAATATTAAATCTTATCTTGCCTACATAAAGACTAAATAAACAATACAATACAATTAGTACAATACTTAATATAAAATATTATCGGGTTGCAGTTTACCGTAGCACTTTTGCAATGTTGGCCTGTGGTCATTTCTATGGATTTATTCTACTCCTCATCGTATTGCTGGTTTTGTGCTTAGACTGGAACAAATTACCGTCTCTCTATCTATCACATCTCTATGACAGCGCAGCTTACAGCTGCGCTGTCATAGAGATGTGCAACCCTAACAACCTAACAACCGTAGCATAATTAAAAAAATACACTTTGTTTTAACCACATTTTTTTTAATATCAAGTTAAAAAAGTTCTCAGGTTTTCACGGCCGTTCAGAATCTTCTGTGTGTAGTTTTCTGTGATATTCTGCAGTGTATATATGACCTCTCTGGCCGAAGTTTCGGATCCCATTGCAGAATATCCCAGAAAACTTCACACAGAAAATATCACATATTTCGTGACCAATGGTCCCTTCATCAGGATACAACCTATACTAAAAATTATAAATCGATGTGTGGACTTCAAAAATTAAATATGGGAGATGAATAACTAATTGATATTATTTACGCCATTATTTTCTTGTATTATTTGTAGAAAAAGAATATAAATATTTAACATGAATTTTAATTTTTAATTTTTTTATAGTATTTCGTATTTCATATTGGCGATGTAATCGTTATATAAAGCTATTTGTAAATAACATTATTATTAATTCTTCTCGATAATTGCGCACTTTTTATTTGCAGATTTCAATTTATTTCTAGTTTCTACTGGCTGCATGCCGCTTTTATATATAATCTTCCACTCAGTACAGCGAATTGGTTTTAATCAAGAATTTCCAAAAAAAATAATTAAAAACTCATTCCTTTCACGAAAAAGTAATTTCGATATCATTTAAATTAAAACATCTAATGCATCCGAGCATTCGGTTCGCAATCGACCGAATCGTTTATCAAAAAACATAACGATCTGTTCGTCTGATTTATCGTGGCGCATTTCTCAAAAGGTATCAAGAGGGTTAGAATAGTTGAAGCGACTAAGAGGGTTGGGGGTTGGTCGTGGAGTTTGATTGTTTCCCTACGTGTCTCGCGACACCCGACGTTAAAGAATCCTGTCCACTGAGAAACTTTTCTCTCGAGATTGATGACAAAAGTCGGTAGAGTCTCAAATTTATTTTACTTACAAATTATGCAAAAACTTTTTATAGCGTTGCGATCTATTAACACGTGATTTAATGAAAAAATAAATATTTTAATTTATTATGACCTAGTTCTTTTATTAAAATTTTTTTAACAAAAAACCATCGACAGGTCTTTATTGACCCCAATAGATTTATTTATTTATTTTATTTTATTTATTTTTCACATAACATTACATTACAAATATAATTATACAATAATAATTTATCATACAATCATATAATAAAATATATAACTACCCAAAGAGGCTGGCCTATTTTAGGGCAAGTTATATATTTCATTTTAAAATACAATATTCGACTATAGGTCCTCATTAGTGTATAATTAATTAATAATTTAAAGTTCAAGTAAATTAGTACTTTATAAAAATTTAAATTAGATTAATACAATTCAAATATTTTAATTAAATTAATACAATAAAAAGATAAATTAGATAAAATACATTATTTAAATAATTAATACATAAGTCTAACAGTAGTTTTCCAAATAAGATAAAAAACCTATAAATATTTAAAATGAAGAAGAAGAGAAAAATAAATATAATGATATTACACATTTTACTAAAGAGTTTTATTTTATAATTTCCATTAATTTCTTTTCAGTGTTTTCTCTACCCATATTGAAAAGAATATTAAATAGGTTTACTCTGAATTTTTTGGTATTACTGCTGGTTTGAATATTTTTACTAATTAGGTTATATATATTCTAGGAGCTTGGAAACTGAATAGTTTTTGGCCAAAAGTTGTTTTCATTTTAGGGATTTTTGGTACTAGATGGTAGATGATACTTGAGTTATATTAGAGTTAAAAATATAAATATTTTACGAAAATTTTTAATATAATATAATATCACAATATACTTTTTATGATAAATTAATAATTAATAATTTCTTAATGATAAAATAAATTGTAAATAATATTACGAACAAAAAATTCTGTTGCAAATCAAAAAATACAATTTTGGAATGCAATTTCAGATTAACAATATAATAAAAATAATATAGATAAATTATGCTTGTAATCACACTTGTATAATCCTGAATACGCCTGATTAAACATAGAATTTAAAATAGATTTATTTGTATTTTTTTCATTAATATCCCTTTTTTGAAAGGCTTTTATTTGTCTTTCAGCCACAACATTTTAAAATTAATATTTGACTCACTTTCTTAGTACCAATCGCTCTGAAATTTGGCAGTGAGACGTATTTCGGATAACGGCATTATTGATTTCGGATAATCATTCAATAATTTTATAAAATTAACTTAATTATTTGTTTTAATCTACTTACATTTGATTAATTACACCTACATGTTTCGGAAAAACCTTTACATCATCAACAATTACTATAAAGATGCTCTACCAATTGAAAAAAAAATATAAATTCAAGGATTTAAAAAAATAAAGTTATAATACTAATTTTACAGGACATTTTACATTATGCCTTTGAAATTTGTTGGTTTGTATTTGTTCGGGAAATAATCCTTGGTAGTCTATGGTACTGCGCAGTTCAAGTATCTATGGACTCGTAGTTTTCTGTGTATGTCAAAGTTGCTACTCAAAGCCATAGATTTTTCGCTCACCCCGGAATAGTTCATTTTACGTGCAGACACAAAAGTTATCATATAAATATTAATTTTTGCATGTAATTTTGGGCAATATTGTAAGAGTTAACAGTCAGAAGGCAGCATAGCGAATATGATTTTTTTCAGTATTTCTTGATGATCATTAGAATGAATGGAAAACATAATCAATGTAATATCTGAGTTTAATTATATTTTTTATTTTACAACCAAGCTCCGAGTGCATCAGAATCTTGTCAAATATGCAGGTGAAGTGTTGAACTGACATTCATTTATGCAAATATTGAATTAATTAGATACTTACAAAAGAGTCAGCATTACTGGTGCAAGGGAATATCCCACTATCACGGGAATATTAATAGAAGAGGAGAAGAGTTGATTAAAGGAATATTAATTCAGAAAATTAATACCCTAGTACAAATTTCTCTCAACTTCGAAAGGTTCCAAGATTATTCATTTTATTTTCTTTAAGCACGATGGGATGGAGAAATTTGATGATACATGAATGAAAAGAATGATTACTATCCATAATGCGGTTTACAAATTCAGAAAAGTAATTACTAATTGGGCAAAGATGCTATTTTATTCTCATGTTGAGATATTTAGAAGTTTTATTTAATGAAGAAGTAATACATTTTTTTATTAAATAAAATTTTAACTACAACAATTTTTATACATCGCAGATTGAATGCACCAACATGTACAGACCTTAATGTCATCTGTGGGACAAAAGTGTCTCTCTGGAGAATTTTTATTATATTTTCTCTGCAATGTGGCAACCCGAGCGACGAGGGAAATATGCCTTTGTACTGAACGGCTTACTCAAACCGAGGCACATTTTTGTAAATAAACAGTACTCTTTTCATGACTACGATAAAATAGCAATATTAAGATCAATGCGAGAAAATGTACTTCAAACTGCCATTTGTTACTGTAATGTTATAGCGAACATTAACCGTAATACGCATTTAAACTTTTTTATAGTTGCGTATATGGTAACAAAATGCTACTAAAGATTTATATTGTTGTCAAATAAAGCGTCGCGAAAAAACGTATGAAATAAATAACGGAATACTTTTATTTATCGCTTGGATATTGATAATTTCTATGTGAAATTATTAATTTATTTATCATTTATATATTTTTCTACGTGAAATTATTGATTATTTATTATTTATATGTGAAATTAGGGCTTCCAAACTTGTGAAAACCTAAACCAAATAACCAGTTTCTTTGTCTTTCAAAAATGAAACAGTGTTTTTATTCTGTTTACAGTTTTTAAAAATTATTTGCAAATTTAATAGGGCATTTTGGAAGGTAACATACCTTTATATTTTATAATTATGATGTCGTTTAATTGTTTCAAATTTTTAATATGTATTAAATAATAATCCTGTATTTTCTGATATCGATACACTTTTTGTCCGTCGCAATGAATATATTTTTTCAAAATTTTTCACATTATAATTTTTAAAAATTATTTTAAAATGTTAACTTTGTTTTCTTTCACTATTTGTTTATAATGATTCGAACGTTTTTAGTGCTAACGCATCATCTTAGAACCTTTCCTACACATTTACTTTTTAAAGAAATGAATGTTCCAACATTAAACAGATTCAATATGTTTAATTTATATGTTGTTACAAATATATAAATTCAACAAAATATGAATACACCACAAACTCATAATTCTCATATTCATAGCCAAAGAGCGCAATTTTTAAATTCAAAATTTTCAATAATTTACCAATGAATATCAGAACTCAAGAACAATACACAAAATTCAAGAAATATCTCAGACAAGTAGTATAATACATAATCAAAACAAAATATAGTTAATTTAAAAATAACTGTACTCCGAAAATAATTTGTATACTCGATTCACTAATATTTATTTTATGGCGTCTATAATATATCTTGATTACTTATCATTTAATTATTTACTTCTATTTACATAGATTAATTTGTTAAAGAGACGGATACAGAAAAAACAAACAGTTACAAAACGTTCCGTAAATATAATACTTTTGTCAAATTGGGGAGTAAATAAAATGTCTCGTTTTAATTCAGACAACAGATGTTCTGTTCTGTAGGAAATCTCTTCACAATGACCAATTTTCAGTGATGTTCGCACAAATGCTAGCAACGGCTGTTGATAATTCGTCCGTGAGTCAAAAAATTCCAAGGATTTACTAAGTTAATACCCTTCACAGCACGGACATTAAATTTACAATGGAATAATAACTCTTTTATGTAGAGTTACTTTGTTATAATTTTATTATTTCATACCATATGGCGGCTGTAGGGTAAAAACTCGATTTTAAAAGTCAAATCCTTCACAGAAATTACTCACAGAAAGCCAACCACTGCAACACTAGGCAAGAGTTATAACCACTTAACGATTAAACTACACTATTTATAATTACAAAATCATCGCACATTTTTTGACGAATAAATGAAAGTTAATTTATAATATGTTAGTAATAATAAGTCACCATTAGAAAGAGAATAAAATCCTGTTCGAAAACTTCACAAATATTTGAAAAACTTGCTGTTTTCCGTCAAAAATGACGGGGAATTGGTTCGCGTCTTTGTTAAGCCCTAGTATGTATTTATGGTATATTTTTGTCGGTCTACAGAGAGGCGGTGGTAGCAACATGCATGTGAGATGGGCTTGTGTGTGTGCGCGAGTGTTGAGTGCGCACGCAGCGCTATGTAAGACATTGTGTAATGTGATCACTCGCCAGCCGCACGAAAAGTCATAAGCGCTATGAACACATAAAAAAAGCTTTTATACCAACTTTCCCATATAAATAATGATAATAAGAAAACTTTATTCCAGTATAAGGGAAGTTAGTGTAGTCCCACATATTCCATATAAGTATAAATATATTAAATTATGATACATGCGTTATTCAAAAATATAAAAGAATATGAGTACATAAAATTATCACATGCAGGTATATAATAAGTAAGATATATAAAGGAATAAGGTATATAGCAAGAATTATTCAAATAAATAGGACATACAAGTAAAGAAAGACATGGTGCAAAGCGAAAGGTAGGTATTAAAGTAATGATTACTAACATAAAAATTGCCAGATATGTGTTTAAGATGTTAATGCGTGTATTCGCGAAGGAATCAGTGGTGTTTGTGCATCTCTGCCGAATGCACGATCAATCTGATGCATGTTTGAGTAAACGCTGAAGGCGTGTGTGTGAAATGTGTGTTGCGTGAAAGTGTATGACAAGGCTGAACGGGATGTAATACAGGATGAAAGAAGTTCACAATTAACTCGTTGGTTTATTGAAGACACAAAACTTTACATGTTGGAAAATGCATTGTACAACAGTATATGGAGAGCGAGTTTGAGCCTGGTATCGCGGGCGCAGGTCGATGAGAGAATGGCTTGATATTTTTCCGGCGCCTCGGGCTTCTCGTTGGGCGGTATCCCTCGAGCGCGATTGGTCCGTTTGGCACGCTCGGGAGACTAGAGTCCGGGCAGGTCTGGCTCCACCACAAAAGCATTAGTAAATAAATAGGATAATAGGATGTATAAAAGAAAAAAAACAAAGATTAAGTAAGTATTTACATAAGAAAATATATAATTTAATAACGGATTTAGCTAGCTGCAGCATGATGATTATGAGGAGCCAGTATTTTTCTTCCTTCAATATGCATCAATACTGATGCTGGCTGGATAATAAAAAAGCTTCGTATCTATGAGACATTTATAGCACACATCTTGATTAATGATGTCCCCCTGGGGATAAAAACCAGTATTGTGTTCTTGAAAATTTTAAACGTACTCAAAATATCTGGCTGTACAAAACAGATTCAATCATAACCTCACATTGCAACCTTTTCATCCCATTATACAAAAATGCACTCCACGATATTTTGAGCATGCTCGACTATCATTCCGAGTCCTTACACGTTACGTCTATCGATCCTGGCGCAGTACGTAGTTCATCCAGTTCATTGCGTGGCGAGACCACATACGTATCACCGGCGGTATTCCACATATTCCATTATGATCTCCCGCTATTCCACTTTTTCTGGAGACAGTGGAAGTTGGAAACAGTGGAGGCAGACTCTCGTAAAGTGAGTTATGGCGGAAGTCGCCAGCAAACCACGCAAACTAATTGCAAACACGCGTCATAAGTATGGACCGTAGCTGATTCATTACGTTCTAAAGTGTGTGATATATTGTCGCAGATATGTGATGGTATTTCAACCGGTGACACACTAACCGTTATTTGAGATTGCGTCTGATTGCGTCGACGATTGGCAATGGATTTTTTGCAATTTGACGGGCAATCATCGATGCCAGACAACAATTTTTTAAAATAAATACAGATGCGAACGTAGAATGCGTGTCGCATCAATTCATACTATTCTCAAAATAAGCAAACGCTTGCACTATTAGAATAAGACTAACTTGATGGTGTCCTGGAATGGGGTTCAAACCACCGACCATCACATCACTAGGCGAGCGTCATGACCATTACACCAACAAGTACTCTTATTGTATTATAAATTATTATATCTGAGTTATCAATTATCGATACAATACAAATCCTTACAAAAGTAACTGTACCGAAAATAGTCGGTTAAATAACTGTTTAACCATCCCTTTCGCAGATTTTGTAAGAATCTCATTGCTATTCAATTAAAATGATTTATTTTTATGTATGTAATTTCACTTATTTACAGGTCCCACGTTTGTCTGTCAAAAAATCATCAATAAAAAATAACCCTCAACCTTAAAGTAGGTACACGTAGTAGGCTTTGTGAAAATATTGTCACGAGAGTCTAAAAACATTAAGAACTGCTTATGTTAAAATCTTCCGAACATTAGGGTAGAATTTAGAAATGTCTAACTTACTTACAATTACGCCATTTCAGTAAGCAGATGATGGAGCACTACATTGCCTACTATATCCTTACAGACGTCACTCATCTGCATTCAAACATCTTCGCGTACAAGCTCGGCGATTGTTGAAGCTCCTAACAGGACCATCCTCCAGTATCTGGTTATTCTGATCATGCCACGTCTTCCACGGTTGTTCTCTCTTTCCTGTTCCTCATTCATTCGCTCAACATGCCCAAACCATCTGAGCTACCCTTTTTTCATTATTTTAACTATGCTAAGATCAGATTTACATTCTTTCCTAATATTTTCACTGTTTACTGTATTATAAATGGATTTGTCACACATACGTACCACCGCATTCATTCTACTTTCATTCCTTTTAAACCAGCCCCAGGCTTACTTCCATATTCCAGAATTATCAGAATTCCATTGTGTACCGCTAATCTTGCCTCGGTATGCATATTTATATTAAAAATTGTTGCATTCAACGCATAAAAGCCATTAAATTAACTAAAATACCTATGTCAGAAATATCGAGAACATCGGGTCTTTATAAACATGCGAATCACGCCACCACAGTTGTCGTTTTGACAGAAGCGAAACCAGAGACAAAAAGTTATAATTAAACGGAGATCAAGAATTGTTCAACAGCGACCAGCGTGACAAGAAACGACGAATAAGAACATATGTGCGAATGTTCCTTGAATTCCCCGATAGTAACAATAGAATTACATAAACCTGCTCCAGTTAAATTCGTGATCAGTGACTTTCTTTTGTGTTAAATAAAACTATAATAAATTTCAAATGTTTTATTTGTCTCTGACCGCCGCGATTCTGTGAATATCATCACGATATTCTAAAACGGTAGAAACTGCAAATGATCGAGAAAAGAACAATATTTTAGATATTTTAAACGTTTATATTATATATTTAAAGTAAATTTGAAGCAACTAGAAACCCATAGAATATACGAAAGTATACGAGAAGATTCCAGAAATTGAGGATCTTATAAAACAAGCGATCTCATAAAAAAAAATCGCTACGAAAACGTTTGTTTTGACAGAAGAGTGCGAGAGTTTGTTCTTGAGTTGAGGATTATGTATTTATATTGTCGATGGATTTGGCATTACAATTGTAGAGATTATTCATTCTGATATTTAAAACGGATGGACAATACAAGCTGGATAATAATATATAATATCCATGTAATGAAAAAAAATCATCATTCGTGTTCAATTATTTTTTATTTATTTTATTTTGGGAAACATACAGTACAATGTAATAAAAAAATTATATAATATCGAAAAAATATTCATTGACCAGTGAAGTTTTCTCGAAGCTGGTAAAAAGAAACTAAGTAAAAAATAATAAAGAATATTTGATAAAAGTTTAAATTACGATAAAATGGGAGGGGTGGGAAGAGCGAGGGAATGGGATTAAATTAAAGAAATATTAAATTTATTTCAATAATCATAAATGAGACTTAAGAATTTCATTTTAAATAAAAGCAAATTGTCAATAAAAATCTCTAGGTTATTTGTAAAATTTAACATATTGTATTTTGAAGTGGAACGAGTTACAAAGCAATTTTTTTTAAGTAGTTAGTCCTGCCAAAGCTTGGGTAAAATAAATTATTTGAACGCGTTGAGTATGTAGGACACCTTAAACTTATTAAACTGCTACATCCCGTCACGCTTAAAGGGAATAAAATGAATGATATATATTCAAGAACACATTCATATTTGTGAAGTTGTAATTTTTCAGAACAAAGTTCTGTGAAATATTTAATAACCAAATTAATTAATCAATTAGGAGGCATACAGAAAAATCTAATTCACGAAAAAATAAAATAAATAAAAATTAATCAATTTATAAAAATAAGAACTACATATAAGGTCGATATATTCACGGAAACGTAGAGGGTTGCTATAGCTTAGTGGTCAGAGCACCGGCCCCGGAAAGGAGGTGACCTGGGTTCAAATCCCAGTAGTAACCTAATAATTTTTCGTGAATTAGATTTTTCTGTATGCCGTTCTAATTGATTAATTAATTTGGTTATTAAAAATGAATGATTTTGAACGTTTTGAAATAAAAATACATTTGAACTCAGGTTTAAATTTGCTTAGCAATATAACTTTCACCCACTCTTCTCCTTTCCTCTCAATATTCATCTTTACACCATAACTTCGGCTGACAAAAGGCAGCGTCAAATTAATTAAGGTATAATTTTTTTCTGTGTTTTAATTTAGTCAGTTTAATACATCACTTGTGGATAAGACATTCTGATTCTCTCGAACCTCGAGAAGTAAAATTAAACTAAAGTAGAGAAAACATAGTTTGATGTTCATCCATTTAATTAATGATCAGCATTAAATTTATTTAGAAGTTTCTATTGAATTGATGTGAAGAATTTCCTTTTTCACTTTTTTTTTCATAAGATTTTCTTTATCACGGGTATCTATCTAAATCACACATCTCATTGATTACAACTGAACACAGAAAACAGAAAAAATTGGCTACCAACATGTCATTTTTGCCAAATGTAGAATAATCCAATCACCCTTTTCGCCAAAAGTGACGCAGGCGTTTCGACAACGCTGATTCGAGTAATAATCCGTGATTTTTACATTTCTCCAATTCATGTGTGACAAATATATTTTTATTCCCTTCCCTTTATGACCCACCCCCTCCTGCGAGGCCCTACCGTAACGGGATGATGGCGTCATTTTTTTCACATCGTGAGGGTGGACCGGGGCGGACACCCCACCCCCGCAACCAGGCAAACACCAACAATTAGTATACCGAGTGGTGCAAAACAAACAGCGCCGTAAAATCTCGACTTTTACGATTCGTAAAAACAAACGCCGTCGTTAAATTTGAAAATTTTTGATTCCGTTAATGATTCATTTTCATTGCTCATTTATCTGATTAGGATTACCATTATATAGATTATGTATTACAGTATTATGGTACAGTCAAGGAATCATGGCAAAATGCATTTAAAATTATTTTTCGATTTATTTACTCACTAAAGACACTGTACACGAATTTAATCGAAGCACCATTATTTTTCGTAATTTGCATTAATTATCACTCGTATATGGACCAGCGAAGAGGGATTCACCGCATACCCAGGGTCGTTTTATGAGTATAGCTCCCATATCGGCCTTACGCTTTCGTCACCCAGTTCGGCATAATTTTAATGCAAAAGCGGTCATCAACACTACGAAACACCGTTATATGGATCATTCTACTCATATGTTGAATATTCGCACTCTATGGTCGCACATAAAAAACCTCTTGCTTTCCGGTAGGTACTCTCGTATTTTATCGCTGGTCGAATATTCATTAAATTATCTGTGACTTTATCCACTAAACGTCAAAATAATTTCGCGCAGCACGTTGTCGCCGTATTTACAGAGACGTTTCGTGAAAATATTAGATTATCCCGGACTTTTGTAGTAATTTCCAATTTACCCTCGTGACGCTATTTTTCTTTAAAACACTCCCATTAAATATATTGGTAGAAAGTAGGTATAACAAATATGTATTTAAATCAATTAAAAATACTATTCAATTAGGAGCTTTTACCTCATACGCATTAGTTGCCAGATATTGCCTCTACTAATATTAATTTATTTCTAGCTTCTCTGAGTTTTTATCGGAAAATATTGAATAACAAAAATAATTTCAAAAATGCTGGTTCAAAATTTTACGCCCAAATGAAATTAAAAAAATACCTATAAGATGACAACAAATTTTTGATATTGAAAGAAAATAGTACACACGAGCTCTTGGACTTATATTTTTTGTGCTTGCATAACATTACATAATGCAATGTTATGTATTGTAATATAATATGCGTAATGCATACGTACATGCTACGCTACGCTAGATACGCTATTCTTATAGCCACGTGGCTCTCGTGGCTGAAACGACGCTAACAAAACTAATCCAGATGGTAGTGCACGCTAACATAACATGCTACGATCTACGGATAGTGTTATTTATGGTTAAAGTTTAAATTTAATTGGCATTTTGTGATATAATCATTGTGTCATAATAAAACTGAAGTAATTTCCACAATCTGAAAATATTGATCATTTGAACTTACAGAAACGGTGACTACATTTCACGGAATTCTGTATTGTGTGTTAATGTAAAAAATAATTTGTTAACGTTTTAGATTCTACTTCTTCTTCTTTCCGTTATCCTATTGGGTCGGGGACCCTGCATCGCATAGAAGGTTCAAACTTTTCTTGTCTTGGGCTCTCACGTCAGCCCAATTTAGTTTATGTAAATTGTGAACTGCCGCGAAGCGAGGTTGCAACGTTTTAAATTAATTTCAATTTCTTTTTTATGACTAATATCAACTAATTAATTAAAATAAAAATACATCATTTGTTTTTAAGCCACTTTATTGATATAATCATTATCTACTGGATGCGGGTGCCCCCATATTTGTTGATGAATATGGTTAGGTGCAACCAAAATTGGTAGACGTTGTATATTATATCAAAAAAGTGGCTGAAAGTAAAATATATTTTATTTTATTTTTGAATGGTTCACAAAAAATTTAATAGAAAAAAGTAAAGGCTAAAACAAATACAAGAAAGAACAGAAAAAAAATATTTTATAGAGTGAGTTTAAACAGAGTTTTGCATGTTTGGTAATAGTTCTCATGTATTCGTGGAAACTGTCATGAAATATGTCAATGAGGACGTATGACCTCAACATTCTAGATATAGAGTTAAAGTGGGCCATATTGTTTTTGAAAGTTGATAGAGAAATGTAAGTCGGGGACAAAAAACATTCAAAATTATATTTTCTGTACAAAATTCTGAGTCAATATTACTATGAATTATATTATATAGGTGTATTAAATCAGCAATTAATCTTCTAGCTTCCAAATTTTGTACCTGAAAATATTCCAAGCGCTCTTGATAACATAAAATATGAATGTCCTGCCCGATTAAATTTAAATTTAAGCATGACAAGATTTTTTTTCTGTAGAGATTTAATTATTAAGTTATATTATAATAAAGGGACCAAATGACACAACCAAATTCCAAATTGCTGCGAACCAATAAATTGTGTAAACATATTAATGATGAAGGTTTTTTTGAATGGTTTTGTAATTCTATATATGTGGGGTATAAAAGCAATATCCAAAAAAAGTGAAATATTAAAGACTTGAATATATACTTTTCTCATATAAAGGGCTCCATCTCTGTTAGACTTCTATAATATATCTTAATTAAATTATAATCCTGCATTGGACAAATCCATTATTTGTGTTCCTAGAATATATTATGTACCTACATATAAAAATAAGTTTTTATTTAAATTACATCAAGCCACAAACTGTCTGTTAAAGCTGTTATTCAAACAAAAAATTCTGTTAATAAATAAATTTCTACAAGGGGTGAATGTACCTTGCATCTCATCTCTTAAAATTAAATTTTAATTATGAGATCTCTAAAACGAAGTCGAAGAATGGCGAAGCCACCAAAAGTAGGATCTCGTACCCAATAAATAATTTATGAATATTCTTGCCATGTCCTTGCGATCTCAGCGAGCTCTGAGGTTGTATAATTTTGTCAAAGTTCTGGCGAAGTTGCGGTAAATATAACAGTAAAAGCAACTTTTCTAGAACTCGAGAAAGACGAAAAAGTACCGATTGCGCACATATTTCTCATTTATGGTTTGAATGGATTTTACGATAAAGCAGATCATTTACGATATGTGCTTTTTGCATTTTTTGCGGACAGAATAAAACATTTTATGTGGATGGGTTTGTTGTTTTGCCGAGTGAAGATAAAAATGTACTTAACTGTTACTTGGTCATTTCTGACCTTTGAGGACACTTTGTGAGACTGAGGTTTTGCTGCCGGTTGTAAAATAATAAATTGTAATGTTTATCAATAAAGATATATTGAACATGTCTTTCAGGCATATTCTAGTGCAAATGTAAATAATTCCGATGTGTGTCGTATATATAAACAGAGTTATTTGGAAAACATTAATAACCTCGCAGTGCTATATTCCTGCTTAGATTATATAAAAAAAATAGCTTCGTCTCTATGAGAAATCTACATATATGATGTTCCCCTGGGGATAAAATCTAGTATTGTGCTCTTGAAAAAAAATTATACATACTCAAAATATTTTGAAATGTACATGTTTGAAAAATAATATTTGATAAACAGAGCTGTTTGGAACAGTTTTTAGCAAAAAATCAAACACTATTTTGTGTCTGTATAAAGATTGCGAATTTTTTTTTCTTAAAAAAATAGAGATGCGAATATGGAATACGGAATTTTTATATAAATTAACCTTGTAAAAATTTTAATACAATAATTTAGGAGCAATTATGATATTTAAAATGCAATAATCATTCAGAATTTTCATATCAACTTTGGAAAACAAACCATTCTTTTGATATTAAAAAGGGTTTACAGTTATATAAATTAGGAATTAAAAAAAAATGTTATTAATTACTTATTATAGTAATCTGTTAAATTTATTTCCGCATAACTTTTTAATTATTTATTCAACTCCCATATATATATATATATATATATATGTATATATATATATATCTTTTATTGTCTCCGTCCTTCAACTTTTTATTTTAAGTATACAACTGTATACTTAAAATAAAATCAAATGGCTGTGCGATGCCTTTTTTACGAAAGCTGCCTTAACGGTAAGAGATATTTAAATTTGTTCTATAAAGAAGCTGTAGTGCTCAAAATATATATGTTAACACAAATTGATAAAATATGATAATACTAAAAATGTACGCGTGCAAAAGCGTGTTTTTTTTAAACAATTTTATGTAGCTATTATAGATCAAAGAGTAAAGGGTATTATTATAGTTTGGCCTCCACTCCCGCTGTGATAGGATGTTCTCCTGATGATGCTGGATAAGACTTCGTCGAAATTTGATTCTCAGTGAAATATAAGTTTCGTATAAAATATCCATTTTATTTAACACATTTACTATTATAGATTGATTAAATATAGATATCTCTACATTTCAGTCGAGTTATATCAAAAGTAACAATACAGTATCCATTTGATATCATCGCCGCTTTCGTGAAGTTTTGATTGTCCCACTTTTTATTTCCGGAACTATTGGCACCGCGAGTACAAGGAAGCACGTCTTCCACATTGTCGAAGCAATTCCGAAGTTGAGAACCGTTAGCGGAACGACGGGCGCGGACGAAACTTCGGAGTTTGCAAATTAGTTTAGTATTGACGTTAATTCTCTCCATAGCCAAAGCCCCGCTAAGTGAATACTTATTACGGATGGTTCGGAGCTATTAAAGGCTTATTGTCACCCGCCGACTGCGAGGCCGCCACACAACACCGCACCGCCGTGAAATATGTCACCGACAGACAGGGAGCAACAATGCTCTGTAAAATAGGATACTCGGGTGAAGAGGATAACTATTTCGTACAAATCCCGAACTGTCCTTGTCACGAAATGATCACTTCAGAAAATCGTACTATCGAACGGTCCATATAAGTCATAATCATTGGTCCATATAAGTCATAATGTGGAGAAATTACCAGAAATACGGTGGAATACTAGTGGAAGGTTCTCGAGGCATCACGGAACCAACATGTCTTGTATAAAAGACGGCGACGGGCGCGTTTATCTTGATGTTTCGGCGATCCATAGACAAACTTGGGGCGGCTCAATGTGATCAGAGTGACAATGACAGCGAAAGAGCGAAATATACGGCAAATGAAGAAATATTTTCGATACGTTAGAAACAGCGCAACAAACAAAACTGGATGCTTCTGTTTCTTATTTTTTGTATCGTGACAATTTATTGAACAAAATGGAAATATTTGCTTGTATTACTTATTCATCATAGGCTTTACACTGAGGGACATGGTTCTCAGATATGTTTTGAACTTAGTTCACAACATGTCTCTGATTCTGGCGGCATTGAGTCATTAACCGAAGTCTTTAAAGAATACTGTAAACTTCTTTAATGTGGGACCATTGTTCCCGTATACAAAAATGATTTCTTGAAATCAACTTCGATGACAGCAGTATCCGAAAGTAAATCTAAAATAGATATCTCATTACCAGTGGTGACATCTGTATACTGGCGCATTAGCAAAGTCATACGTGGAACAAGTTGTATAAATAACATATATACAACTTCCAAGAATACGATAGATATGGCTGTCAATCGTGAGTGGAATCGGTAAACGTAGCATTGTGTTAAGTGATCACATAAACCAGCCATATGTGTTGTGTTGGTGCATGGCATTGGATTCCGTATTCCTGACTACTTACCATCCGTAGTCATCCTAACTATTCCTTCCGAATTTCTCCACAAGAATCGTCGGATTCCTCTTTGTGTTCCGCTGTCGCCGACTGCGACGAGCCACGCACGTCCTCAACAAATCGTCAGCTATATAAACATCCAAAGATTTCCATACTTACTTTCCTATGTAAACAGCTTCGACTCTGTGGGACATCTTTAATATATCTTGATTGATGATTATCCCTCTGAAGACTGTGTTCTGGAAAAATTTGATCATACGCGAAATATTCGGAATTTATTTTTATTTTTTATTAAATTAATCAAAATAGCTCTAAACTTATGATAATACTGAATTACAGTATATAACGGAAGCTTGCTCAGCCAACACTCATTATTTCAGTAAATTTTAAGTTCAAAAGATCCAATTACCAAGGAAAAAATCACTCTTCAT
This sequence comes from Agrypnia vestita, assembly GCA_016648135.1. Lineage (NCBI taxonomy): Eukaryota > Metazoa > Arthropoda > Insecta > Trichoptera > Phryganeidae > Agrypnia > Agrypnia vestita. The sequence continues at coordinate 16,685 of JADDOH010011168.1, read as the reverse complement.
TGTGTACAACGATACTCAAAGCAGAAATTCCTCCGTAAAAGTATCAACTAGCATCTGTTTTTCTTTTTTTGCAAATAAATACACTTAGAGAAATGGATATTTATATTCTTAAATGTACAGATCTCCTCGATCTACGCGGTAGATAAGTTTCAAGAAAATTCGCGTAAATTGAGGAATGATGTGTGTTACTTTTCGGTATTGCCAATATCTAGCGCCGTTCTAGTGGAGCTAGAATTAACGTCGACCCCTTTCTCTCTTTCCTCTTGCCCTTCTTTTAATATAATTTAAATCTATCTGTCGTATATTGTGCAGTATCGTTTGTTGTGAAAGTTACCATCGAACATCGAATATTTGTGTCGCGTGTATCGAACCTTTTTGCAAAGAATCCTTTTTGGACAAGTTCGCAGAAAAAAGTCATTATTGACGGGTTGTAATGTCAGAACTGAATTGAGAAAATAGTAACTAATTAGTGGACGCACTTTTTTAGCTGAATCTAGTAGGTGAAGAAAATGAATTTTGCTCAATCTGGTCGTGCCAAATCTTTCGCTGCCGCATTCTCTTTATGGCACCATCAAGACTGGTGTCATAAATGTGAATTTATTATATATTTTTAACACTTGAACAGGCTAAGAGGTTCAATAACTGAAACATAACTTGAGTACCTAAATCACGTAGACTAATTACGACCTCACCGGTAATCGAACCCGGTACCCCCGGTGTGAGAAACCAGTGTCACGCTCACTGAGATACGAGGGCCGCATTTTTCTTATCATTCTTTCCGCATTTCCACTGCACAAATATCAGTGTTGGTACCAGAATTTCATTGATATTTATTACTAAGAGATCGTATTTTTTTCCATACTCATACCTACTCTAATATATAATGAACTGGAATTCTATCGCATAAAAATTAAAAAAGACTAGCTTTTGTCTAATTTTATCAATGATTACCAACGCCGAAGCCATCTAGAGTAGGCTTTATAAAATAAAGTCTTCTTATAGTGCAATCTCCTATCGGAGGTCGGCGATAATATTGGCGATTACGGCTCAATTCACCGCCGCACAGAACAACTCGAGTAACACTTATACCAGTCCCTTAAGTAACGCAGTCATGAGATGCGGCGTCTTCATACATTTATTTCACCATTTATTATCCCATGGATGATGACTTGGTTTACACTATATTATGTTGGGCCTTTCATAATATGTCCGAGATACTCAAGCTTTTTAATCTAGATAATCCGCAGCACTTGATCTTATTCCATACATCAAAGGACTTAAACGTCCCTCTATCCACCCAAACCTTTCAATATACGTTTACAGAGCCACAACTCAAGAGCCTCGACTTTGCGGATTAGTTCATGGTTTAGTATCCATAAAATAAAGTAACAAGCACTATTATTATTTTGTCTTCACCATCACTGCTGGTCTATGTCTATAACATTTCATCCTTTGTTCTTTTTCAGTTCAAAGTCATTATGGTTGTGCCAAAAATCACCGTAAGTGTTGGGCTCCGTTAATGTTCTACTGTTAGACGTTACTTTTAACAATTCTAGTTCCATAAATATTCTACTGTTAGACGTTACTTTTAACAATTCTAGTTCCATAAATATTCTACTGTTAGACGTTACTGTTAACAATTCTAATGTTAGACGTATAAGTATGCTGTTAATAATATATGACAAATCTATTTGAAAAAAATCACCAACTGTGGAAATCGATCGACATTACCGCGTTAAGGTGAAGTGCGTAAAAGAATCCGTTTAAATTGACGGTTTAGGTTAATGTATTCTAATCCAATTTTTCGATTTATTATTTCATCTTCTAAATCGAATATTGGTCCTACGAGGTTTGATAAATAAGTCAAAAAATAATTGCCACATTTTTTTTGTTACACAGCACACTTGGATGCTTTCTTTATAGTTGGCTGTCGATAAGGTTAGACGTGTTTTGGAGTGCTCGGTAATATCTTAACAAAGATATATGGCCATCAATTACACAAAAAAATCATTTTTTATTCTTGTTATATTTTTGTAATGATCTTATTGACTAGGTTTCGTTTTGGGGTTTTTATTTGTTTTTATGTATATATGTTTTTTTTTAAATTTTACTGATTTGTTTATTAATTATTTTTACGATCGCTGCCTTAACGGTAAGAGATATTTCAATACTTTCTATGGAGAAGTTGTAGAACTCAAAATATTCTATTGAAAGTCTACGATGATATATATCTTTATGTTAAGGATAATACACAAATTGATAAAATATGACTAAAAGTTACAAAAAATCTATGCGTGCGAAGACTGGGAAGCCGCGCGAGCACAGCTACATATATAAGAGAAAAAATATGTATAAAAGATGGGAAAAATTATATAATTTAAAACAAAGATTTAAAATACAAAAGGGAAAAATATATATAAGATCATGGGTGGAGTACATCCTCAGCATACTTTTCCCTGATTTTTTATTCCAACTTATTATATGATATTTAAAAATGCTGAGTTTTATAGTCTGAATGTTTAGATGGTAAAAAGAACAAATGACTTTGAAATGTGATCATTTTAACCAAAAAAATATTTGTGGAGGATCTAGGCCTACCCGGAGTCTAGTTCCTCGAGCGTGTCACTAGACCAATCGTGCTCGAGGCGAGCCTCACCATTGCCACCAATGAAAAGCCCGATGCGACCAACGAGTTACCGGCTGCCAGCACGCCGCACCAGTACCACGATTGCTCTTCCTCCGAACGCTGCCTGTGACAGTCGCAACAACCTTTATATCCGCGAACTACGTTATTGTAACCAGTACTACCAATAAATTCGAGGTTTAACCAACCGTGAGTATTTTCTGGTCATCCTGCATCATTCATATACATCTCATCATTCATTCATATATAGCTATTGTCATAAACATTTACACGTCAAACTACATTTTATTCACATAAATGTTCCAGTAGGTCATGCTTTGACAGATGGGCACTAAATATTCCCATCTAACACAAACACGCAATCTTCATTTCGCTTCACGTTCAATCCAATCATATCTGTCGACATGCATAACACATCTGCCATAGATTTAAGACATATTGGCTCTCAGGTAGAGATTTCATTGATCCTAATACACAAAAATTGAGTGAGAGGGTAGATTTTTGAAGCACACTACTATATTGTCTTGCAAAAATATGGCTCAGTTAGATTTAACAGAACACATTTTGATACCTTTTAAATCCATGAACGTGAGAAAGTGATTCTGTATTCGGAAAAACTTTAGGGTAAAAATACGTAAATATTAAAATAAATTTCTCCCTTAATCTTATTTGACAACAGCCTTCTCGCGCCCCTCTATGCAAAAGTTGAATACAGGCGGGCGGGCTGCACCCCGACGAGAGAGGCAGAGGGCGGGGTAATCCAAATCTCGTGAAATCTCATGAAAGCGAAAAGAACTTACGGGGAAGCTTTCAAGGCAGACTATTCCAAATGCTTTAACGGCACATGAAGTTTAAAGAAAACACATTAAAAGTGATTTTATTAATGGTGAAGACGAAAAAATGGTAATGATTAGTAAAGTTTGCACATGGATTACCTCTTTGGAAAACATTTAATAAATTTTCTTCCATTTATTCACACGATTTCATGAATTTTACGTCATTTTATTTAAAACCAAACAGATTATTGGTATTGAGTTGAATAAAAATATGAGTAAAGCTAGATCCGAGAACACCCTTACACTGGAAGCCCACCCTAATCCAGCCGATACATTGAAGAAAAATACTGGCCCCTCATAATCGACATCCCAACAAAAAAAAATTCCCTTCGAAATAATGTCTGTCACTAACGCTACCAGACGGATAGTATAGTAATAAGGTATTACAAGCAACAAAGCATAATTCTCTATTTAACAATGTCCGTCAATAACGCTGCAAGATGGCCCAAATAATAATGGGGTGTAAGTAGCAAAAAACATTATTCTCTATTTGACAATGTCCATCAGTAACGTAATCAGGACGCTACGCTAGTTAAGATATTGCTTTTATTACAACCTTAACTGGCCGTCGAACTATATAATAGTAGAACGTCATTTTTGACGTTCAAAAAAAGGCATTTTATTATAAAAAGTGCATAATATTTGCCTCGGGTATGGCCCAGTGGGGGTAGTTTTAATACAATATACGTACGAATAAAACAAATATGATAGTATAATGGCGACACGATGTGTACTTATACGTTACACAGAAACGGGCCGTATATCAACTTATATGTTTTTCATGTCTTTCGTAATTTTTCATATTGCTATAAATATAAAACATAACATTTATTTTAAATGGAACGTCCTGGGGACATAAATAAAAGATAATGCTCATTGGCTTAAACCAGAACGTGTTGCGGAGCTATACGCGCAATCTCCGAACGAAGGACACGTATTTTTGAAAGACGAGAAAATAATATTCCAAGAATAATCTCCTGTTGAATGGACCACTACGAATGATGAATGTTTTCACAATTTTTGCCTGGCATTTTTATGAGATGAATATTAAATTTAAACCGTATATATTCATAAACAACCCGACATTCGAATTCGTGAGTTTATAGCAGACTCAATCTAGATGGAATTGTTGGGTAGAAGACTACAATAATTTCGTCTTGTATGTTACACTAGGTAAATTTTATGTTCTTACCAGTTAAAAAAATACAAACAATATTAATTACACAGACAAACATTGTATTCTTTAAAATTTTCACATTTTTTAATAACAAAGAAGTAAAATCTAACCTAAGTATTAGCTATCCATCTATTCCAGGACTAAAGAAAATTCTGGTGTATTTAAAAAAAACGTGAAAAAATACTTTCAGAAATAATTAAATTTTTATTTTATTACATATGTACATATTACTTATTTATTATTATATATATGTACCTATTACTTACTAATTATAACTGAATTATCTATACATATATATTGATGAATATGTACATTTTATCATATAATTCTCTGTAAATGTAAAATGTAATGATACTCCTCTCTTACACACGAGTCTATGTTACTCACGTAGTAGAGAAAAATCCATCATAAGTAACTGACTCTATCCTGTAAAAAAAAATGTATATGTAAAAAATTGAAAAAAAACTCTAAGACTCAGCCTAATATCAATGCTTGTTTATACACATAAGATTAACTATATTTTTTTGAGTATTGTAATGAAATGACAAATAAGATTTTGTACAAAATCCCCCGTTATATGTCAATGACGACAATAACATCGAAACTTTTAGAACCTTCCATTACATTCTGGAACACACTAGAGAAATCTAGGAGGTTTAATAATACAGTTTTTGTATATAAATAGCGCAAATGTAGGCCGCCGCGCTAATTTGTCATATTTGACGAGAAGTACAAATGTGATGACGCCTAGTGTGGCCAGTTGTGAATTGCGAAGCGATAAATAAAGCGAAGTAGCTAATTTATTAAAAATAAATGCGATAAATACTACGAGCGAGAATTGGATGGAATGTTCTTGTTAATGTTAAATACGTGTAACCAAGAGATAATAAAGTGTTCAATTACGTGTGATATACTTCAAAATAGTGTAATTTAAAGAAAAGCATCAAGTTCGATTCATTAAATGAGATTGATTTATAAGTTTTAAGTAATCACAAATAATCGCTAATTAATTTTCAGTGTTTTCATTCATTCCTACCGTAACCACGACACGTGACAGTATGTTCAAATGTTTTAGGAACATAATTTCTGGATTTTTGTAACCAGTAAGAATTAAGGGTAGAAAGCTACTGAGTCATTTCACGATATCAGTAATCTTTTGGGCGAAAGAACGATTAGCGAAAGGGTGAGCCGATACCAGTTTATACGAGTATGCTTCAAAGCTGGTGATACCAGCTAAGGCAACAAGTTAGGTATGGGTCGATCTTCGGATGTTCAAGACCGGGCCCTTCTAGTAGCTTAGGAGGAGACGTTGCATTACTAAGTCTCTAGTCACTGGACACCTTTCGTCTGTGGAATCGACCATCTTCCAAGCAAATGGGAAGCATTAATTTGCGTTGTTATTGACTACAACAATGACCATCTTCCAAGCAAATGGGAAGCATTAATTTGCTTTGTTATTGACTACGACTATGACCATCTTCCAAGCAAATGGCAAGCATTAATTTGCGTTGTTATTGACTATGACTATGAATTTTATAATTGACGATGACACTAGAACTGAGAAAATAAGAATAGAAAAAGGTGTCTGACAAGGTGATACAATCTCGCCTAATCTCTTCAGTATACATGAATTGGGATAACAAAGGTGTGAAAATAGATGGCACATACTTAAGTCATCTAAAATTTGCTGACGACATGTAAGTGAAAACACGATAATGAAAAGATAATGATAAAAGAAATACACGAGGCTTCGAGCAAATTTTTATAAAGTAGATATAAAGAAAACAAAAATTTTGAGTCCAGAAAGCAAAATTATCACAATCAATAATATTGAAATAGTAGATGAATATAATATAAACCTGGGACACGAGATATAAATGAACAAAAAAAACTTAACAGCAGAATTGCAAACACAAATAGGAATGAGCTGGGCTATTTTTGGCAAACTCAAACATATTTTCGAGAACAAAGAGATCCGAATTAGCCTAAAAAGAAAAGTTAGAAAACTTTGAATTATGCATACTGATGAAGTATGGAGTGGAGACAATGGCCCTTACAAAGAAAAGTGTAGAAAAGCTCAAATGCACACAACCATCCATGGATAGATCCATGCTTGGAGTAAGCCTAGGTGGTGATGAAACTAGATGCAGAACTAGAGGAGTGGATATCATGGGAAATCTTAAGAAAGCCCAAAAGTCACCACACGCGCCTGGTCAAAGAAGCAATTGAAATATACAAGCACCCGGTAAACATTAATAGGGATGACGGTCTTAAGTTAAAAACCTCGTGGTATCCAGCGCTGCAGGATAAATCAAATCGACGATCCGCACAGTCCGACATCCGTTAGTAGATACATAACACACTACATAAAGACATACACCTTGCTTTCGACATGGTACTGCAATCCAGTATTTAACATAACACAAACTTGGAGATACCTTGACTTCGGTACGGTATTTCAAGGCAATACTTAACCTACACTTCAACACTCACTCATCACATCAGCCCTGATGATGGACCCTGCAATGGGATCCGAAACGTTGGCCAGAGAGGTCACATATACACGGCAGAATATCCCATAAAACTATACACAGAAGATGTTTCCAATTGTTTTTCGTTTTTGGTTACAATATAAATTGACAAAAAAATAGCAAATCAACCTTATATCTTCCTGCTTAATTATTTAATTTCAAACTCTATTTTTATAAAATATATATCCAACATTCGAGGTGAAATCATCTATATGAAATCTACAATTAATTATAACTCTATTGTATTGTTATTGTAATCTTCTATATTTAACAAATTGTTTTCCATATTCTCTCTAATTTGATTATTATTACGTTAGCTAATTGCTTTGAGCTATATGATATTAAGAAGACTGAATAACATCGCAGACAGTTTTCTATCGTGTAATCTTAATCAACTATAATGCCGTTATCCCTTTTCTAAAGTTAATTAATATTTAAATAAAGGATTTTCAAATTAAGTTGATTTTTTTTACTTGGAAAAGGTAAATGTTATTTTTCTAGTCTCAATTTTTATTTGTTTAAAATATTAGATCATTAACAATTTTTTTACATGACTGTACCTTTGTTCCAAGAACATTTTGTCCCCAGAGGGATGACTAATTAATTATGGTATCTCATATTTTTTAATCGTATAAAAAAAATTAAGTCGCTTAAAAAAAGACTTCCTAACTCGTTTCTCATATTCATAGATTCGTCTCTGTGAGATTTTAGTTGGAATTTTCAAATTGTAGTTTCTAGATAGAATTCCATGCGATATTCTGCCGTGTGTATACCACATTTCTGGTTGTCATTTCATGTACCATTGTAGGGTCCATCAAACCGCTACCGCCCAGCAATATGTACCAGCCAGAAAAGTCGTACATACACGGCGAAATATCCCACGAAATTCTAAAGATTCTAAACAGTCGCGGCCGCGATAACCTGAAAATATTTTTAAAAAAATATTCTGCTTATACATGAATTATCAAGTAAACTATTTAAAATAATATTATTTATTGACATGACGGTAACTTTGTGATGCAATAATATTATTTAATTTATACCACAAGTCCAACAAGCTTATCGGTAAAATCAGGAATCAGCGAGCGCTATAATACGCCCATTTTTCAGTGATAATTTTGAGCGGGAACAATTTAAAGAATTCTGTTTTATAAAGCGTTCTTACTTTTTCATTTACCAAAATATTTTTTTTTAACCCTTTGGCAATATTACTCAGCAACATATTTAATTGATTATCTATGTAGGTACCGACGAAAAACGTAAATAAAAGTGTGAATGTAAATTGGTTTTCCCTACATTCCAGGGGTTTAATTCTTCAACCGAATGGAAAATAATCGCACCGATTTTCTACAGGACCTCACACCGGGTACATGTTAAGGATAATGGGATGTTCGGGGCGTCCTTCCAGATAAATAGTGGTGCTGGATTATAAGTGCCCCAGGCAAGCGAGGTTGTGTTACTTAAAAACTTTATTCGTAGATGGAGGGGTATTTCCTACCCCCACTTCCCCGCCCTAACTGGTGACAGTGTGTGGGCTTGATTGAAACCAACACTTGCTTCTATCCCATGTGAAAGTAATTAAGGTTTTACATATACCTTTTAGTTTTTATTAGAAAACTAATTAAAGGATATATATTTATATATTTAAAATGATTAACAAAAATAGATTGAATGCATAAAATAGTAGAAATGTGATCACTTAAGCATATGTACGTAAATAATGAACAATAAATGTAATGAACAATAAATGTAATGAACACTTATAGAAAATCGGCAGAAGATGCACCCAACCAACCCCATTTTTCTCATGTCAATATTTTCAAACGGTGGGTACCAAGATGTACATATCCAGGCTCTCTGATAACAGACAACAAAAATACCATACAGGAGATCACAATTTGAGAACATAATTACTGGATTTCGTCCACAGATGGATAATTATTATTGAAAAGGTTGTATGAGATTGGTTTCTCGGATGGTATGCTAAAATTAATGGCGAGCTACCTCCAAAATAGGAACCAATACGTCTCCTACGGCCTTTTCGCATCAGAGTGCTTCCTTAACTTCTCGGGTGTCCCACAAGGATCTAACCTGGGTCCATTATTGTTTTCGATTTTTATTTATAATATAAAAAATGTAATTTTAATTAAACTCGCGCTTTCTGTTATTTGCGGATGACTTAAAGCTTTTCTTAAAGGTGTCAACTTTGGACGATTTTCGTCTTCTTCAAACAGATATATCAATTATATGTGAATGGGGAAGACGAAATAAACTTTTGTTTAATGTTTCCAAGTGTTCGGTTACATCCTTCACCAGGGCCCAAAAAACTATATTTTTTCGCTACAAAATGAACGCCCAAAATATGACAAGAACATCAAATGTTAAAGATGTAGGTGTTAGATTTGTAAGCAACCTTACATTTCACGATCACATAGAGACGATCAGTGGTAATGCTTTGAGAATGTTAGGATTTGTTCTGCGTAATGCCAGGGTTTTAGAGAATACCCGCGTACTGAGAACTCTTTACAACTCCTTGGTGCGGAGTAGACTCGAGAGTGGCTCGATGATCTGGGGGCCACATGAGGGCAAGTACTCTCTTATGGTGGAGAAAGTCCAAAATAAGTTTCTGAGATATCTCTACATGAGAGAGTACGGGCATTATCCTTGGCATTACCCAACCGAGTTTCTCCAGGGTATGCTTGGCTACAATAGTCTAGAGACTAGAATGAATGTGTATTTGATTACACATTTATATCGATAATCCTGAAATTATGTTTGGTTTGTATGTTCCCGATAATTACATTAGACATCGTCAGCATAGATTGTTTCACATTCCAATCCATGTGTCTGAGGGGGTTTTCCGAAGCAGGATTCTCCTACACCTTTGACCATATTTTATGTTATTTTTAATTTATTAAATATTTTTATTTTGATATATACTTCCTTAATATGTATGCCTTAAACACTTTGTTTGTAATGTACATATTATTAAATTGAATTGAATTGAAAAAAATTATTGAAAACATACCTACTTATACAAATATTGTTAAAAAGTAATATAAAAAATATTAAGAATTTATACGTCGCAATTTTGTGTAAATTTTTACTGACGAAATAATCGGTATTAAAATGGTTTATGCAATATGTGTACACACTGAAAAAAAGTAGTACTTTGCCGGAACTTTAATTTATTTTCCTTACGCCAACCCTAGCTCCCGTAAAATAGGCACAACTAAGCTCACAAGAGCCGTGTTGCATATGTTTGTAGGGGCAGCTTTACTTTCAAATCTTTACAAAGTATTCCATAATTGGCGAGGGGGATTTTCACCCTTAAGCCCGAGATACGTGTTCCAAATTACCACTCGTTCTCTTGTGCACTTGGTGAAAAGGGACCAAATTAAACATAAACGTTCAAACGGCAGAAATGAACTGCCCGGCGATTTTTGCTTTACGCCACGCAACTTGTATCTTAACTTAAATAAACGAGATATTGTTTTACTTCATAAGTGATCTGTTCCAACAAAACTAAGTCGTTTGTTTTTACATTTTTAAAACATATAAAATTTATGTCCATTGAACTTTAAATGATTCCAATATAAATGGTTATTTCAAATTATTTTTGTTAAATAGGCTTTTGACTTTATTAATGAATATTTCTTCTGGCCGCTACCACAAGAATTAGATAAATGAGGGGTATAAACGCAAAGGCAGCATTATGCCACTGAAGTGTTTCTGAGATAAATATAAAAAACCTGTCAATACTCGAGGGAATTTCTCTGGAATCAATTAAACCTTCATTTTATTGATAAAAAGTTTTTAAAAACAATTGCCACCTCGGTTTTCCTTTTATATACGTGCTTTTATAGACATTGATGCTTTTGCCATTTACATAATTGATTTTTGCTATGATTTTTCATTCTTAATTCGATATCAACTCTCACTTTAGTATGAAGCGGCCATTTTGACTCCTGAAAAATCCTTGATGGCTGATTGCTTGAAATAGATATTTCCGTATTTGCTTTTAATAGTGATTTGGAAACATGGTTTTGGAAGGGATACAGCTTTATTTCTTTAAAAATCTCAAATTCAGCACATTCTTCAGAAATCCTTAGTGACTGCATTTAATTTTTTTTATATCTTTGCATGTTTTATTATCTTTGCATGCCTTTGTTTTTATATCCCTCAAATATTGTACATTTTTTATTGTGTAACGAATTAAATTATTATTGTGTAACGAAATAAAAAAAAAATTTGAAACGCCATATTTCATTCTCCAAATAATTCTATAAATGGCGCTAAAAATGTATATATATTTTGTATCATAGTCTGCTCAGAGATTTTCAAATATCACAAGTCGTGGCTTTGGGAGACAAATTAAAATACTGGAAATTAATTAGCGATTTATTAATTAGAAATTAATTATTTTATTAAATTGACAAATCCACTTACACACGAATTAAATTAATACACTTATCTTGATTTCACCTTAAATCGCAATTTATCCATCAATGAATACTTAATTATCGCTGAGTTACACTTTATTTTTCGCTTGCTAGAACATTCGACAATTGGCCGATAGAAAAATTTCAAAACAAACTATCTGTGCAGCTTTCAGCTCCGCTTTATATACGCAATACACTGGTTTTTAGAATCTCCTAGATTAAATTATATATATAGAATCTCCTAGATTATTCATGTGTTTACTATAATGCTGTTTTCGTTTCTCGAATGTTGTAGATAAATCCAGGGTGTATTAGCGTGTCATAAAATGTGCTAGAGAGTTCGATCTTATTGTTCATATCAACATTATAATAACGAGGCATTCTGTGCGTAACTTCTTTTACCATCTCGTTACATTATTGTTGATATATCAAAGCTATTGCTGAAATAAAATTTGTAAAAAAAATTAAATTAAATTGTAAAATAAGAAAACTAATTGTATTTACTCATTTATTATCAGTCTTTTCACTTCTTTCGTTCTTCCACGTGTACAATAAACATGTACGCGAAGCTGACATCATCAAACATAATAATATCGTTGTCTGTCCATCTGTCTTTCCGTCCGTGATTTCGTTCGAATTCACCGCTAAAAAAACAAATTAAGCGGCCGGAGATGGGGCTTGAACCCCGGGCTAGCGAATCCAGACCGGCCGGCCGCTTAACGTATGTTGCTACCGCTGCCCCTCCCTGAACCGCCAAAAAGATAATATAAATATATATAAGCGCTTAGCAAAGATATTTTTGAAGGGTCACAGCTAGTAATAATAACTGTACACACATGCTTTTAAAAAAATACTACCGCACTCTTCTGTTTTAATTGTGTAAATAATATTCATCTAACATAACATAAAATAGGTACATATTTTTAAATTTTTGATGTTTAATGCGTTAAATTTGTGGTTGGATATAATTTTTAAATTTAAAGTTATGGTTTTCATTTTACAAATTTACCTAACGTCTTAAATAAGACATATTACATGAATGAAGGAAAAAAGTTTTTTAAAAAAATGTTTATACCACGTAATTTTTTATTAAAATATAAAGAATGTAAAATAATTCACGAAAATTATCTAGATATGTATTTTTGTGATAGAATAATAAAAATAGTTTGTCTGTGAAGAAACTCTTTACATAAACAAAAATATTCTATCTTTAGTAGGAATATATTGTTAGAGAAATTTGTTTGTTCAAAAAGGTCGTTTTTCCATCCGTCCACCTGCTCTTCTGATATTAATCGACCTTATTAAAAGAATTTTCCCCGTTAAAGCAAAGTAATCTCTTTGGAAAGTTGGCCACAAAAACATTTCTAAATATTTACAGCTCGGTAGATCAAAATTTTCTTACAAATAATTTGCGTAGTTCATATAAGAAAAAATATTTATAAACTAGCTTTAGGCTTTAATTAATTTGAACATAAGTTTATGATTTAGGCTTCTTGAAATTCATTATCATATAAAAATATAATATTCTTCAAATTACTTTGTACAACATATGCACTTTATGAGACATCTATAATAATAATAATAAAATAAAAAATAATAATAATAATAATAATAAGAATAATAATAATAACAATATAATAATTAATATATAATAATAATAATAATAATAATAATAATAATAATAATAATACATTTCTGTCCTTTTTTTATTTTTTATCTTTTTTCTGAAAACATACAAATGATTTTAATTTACTTATTCAATTGCTGTATTTAATAACTATATTTTTATTTTGTATATACAACTAATAACAAGAAGAAATAATTTGTACCTGGACAAATATGAATTAATAACTAATTGTACAATTATTTTGTCAACTATGACTGTCTCAGATTCTTGTAGTGCGACAGGCTTAGTACAACCCAAATTATATACTATATGTTTTTACGAAATAAATAAATAAATAAATAAATACCTTGTTTATAAGTTGGCGGCTCTCGTAGCCTAGTGAGCATGACCGGCTTCTCAGAACGAGGGTTCTGGGTTCGAATCCTGGTGAGGTCAAAATAATTAATCTAAATGATTAACTCAAGCTCCTCGCCTATTGGGCCTCTTGGTCTGTTGAAACGTAGTTTTTTTTTTAAGTTATCATTAAACCTGTCTATGGTAATTTCTGCTCTTCCCGAAATTATGATTGAAACTCTGAAAAATAACTCCGAAAATATGAAAAATAACTCTTAATAATTGTAGGCAAGTTATAAATACAGAGATAGTAAAATATTATATTTTAATTATAATGTTACACCACGAAGTAACTGCCAAATCAATTTAAAATTAAAAAAAAAAAAATAGTGTGCATAGCACGATGGAGTAGATCCAGAAGGAGATTCTGGAGGCATCAAGTAGGCAGGATGAACAGTAACATAGTGATGGACTCGTGCATACAGCAGATAATGAAATAGCTTCTGGACGTCGCCCTCCGGGAAGACCACCTAAAAGATGGCGAGACAGCTGGACCACATCATCTCAGGACGCGTAGTTTTCTGTATAGATCTACAGATCTAATAAACGAAAAAAGAGAAGAAAAAGATTAAAAAAATTGGAATAAAAAATGAGTCATTTACACAAGACTACACGATTGTGGGGTATAAAAGCAAAGGCAGCAATATAAAAAAAAAAATTAATGCAGTCATCGAGGATTACTAATTTCCCTCTGAATTCTACTGAATTAAAGAATTAGGAAAAGCGTTTAAATTTACAAATAAACATGATTTTGGAAGGGATAGATATATAAAATCTAAAATTCATATTATCATAAAATCTATATTCTATACGTAATAATTCATTTAAAATTAGTTATCTTCAAAACATTCCTTATTTTATTTTTGGATATTGCTGCCTTTGTTTTTATACCCTTTACATGTTGTCTAGTAAGCTTTGTTGTAGATATTTTATTTATACTTTCACATACGCGATACACAAACTGAACACGGAAGAATTCACCGGTTGCGTGGGAATTCTTTTCTCATTTCAAAACTATCACTTTGGAGGATCTTCCATCCACCGATGCGATGCGTCAACCAAAACCAACCCGACAAATTATTTATAAACCCTACTACAAGGCAAGGCGGTTGGTTAACGAGTGCATGGTTCGCCCGTAGCATCCGCGCTGTACAGCGCTAGGAGAGCGGCGCATGAGTACATCGTACATTAGATCTGTAATTCAATAATTTACATTAATGACATTAACGTTTTAAGTAATTTTCCTATTTTTATAACAGTTTTGAATATATTATTTATTAACTAACTAACCATCACGCCGTTTCCCCGCAGGGGTAGGCAGAGAGGATTGAACGCCACACTCTTCTATCCTGGTACACCACTTTTGCTTCGGCCACATTCATACATTTTCTCATACAAGTTCTACGGTTATTATTTACAATGTTTAAATAATCGACAAGTAATGTTCCCTTTTAGCAAGTAATGAAATATTTATCTAACAAAATTCTCCGACACTCTTAAATAAATCTGTAGCGTGGGAATTATTTTATAAATTTTTAATATGGAAGAATGTACGCAGAAAAATATAAACTCGTGAAAATCGCCGAAATATTATGTCACGCAAAGAAAAAATACGTAAAATCTCATTTTAATAATGCCTTGTCTATAAACATTTTGTCTCAGTTTTGTTATTTTCTTCCCTCGTTTTGACAGCCTTCTTAAGGGTAAAAAATACCGTTTGTTTGCGAGGACCATCTTGCTTGTTCGATATATTTTTTAAAGCGTATATTATACGTGTAAAGTATGCCGATAGTGAGTCGGTGTATAGTTTAACGTTTTATTTTCGATTAAACTTGATTGAAGTGTATTCTCTAAAGTGCAGTGTTTCCAAGGGTGCAGTTTCTACTTGAGTGCATCGAAATTAATAGAATACTTAGTTTGCCTTACCATAAAAATCATTTCTTGACCATTATTATATTAGGTCCTTACATATGAAATTGGCGTTTAGTATGGGAGGAACATAAAGCCGATTTTTTTTTATTATAATAGTTTTATTTAATCAAAGTATGTACCATTGCTATCTATGCACTTTTGCCATCTCATAGGTAGTTCATCGATCCCTTTACTAAAAAAACCATTCGGACGGGAATCAATAAAATCTTTGAAGGCGGTTTGTACTGCCCCATCGGAGTTGAATTTTTTCCTTTGCAAGAAGTTATCCAAATTTCGAAAAAAATGGTAATCTGTTGGGGCAAGGTCCGGAGAGTACGGTGGATGTCTTAGACATTCCAATTGAAGCTCCTCTAATTTGGTAGCCGTCTGTTGTGCAGTGTGTGGTCTAGCGTTATCATGAAGCAGCAGTGGCCTAGAGCGATTAACCAGCCTCGGTTGTTTAGCAGCTTTTTTTTCCATCATGGTTTGCAGTTGCTGACAATAGACATCTGCCGTAATCGTCTGGCCAGATTTAAAATTTAAAATCCCTTCATTATTGTGCCGGTTGAGTAATGCAACGCAGCAGTCAACGCGCGTTTGTTGATTTGCTTCACTCAATTCGTGAGGTACCCCACCTTTCAAGCTTTTTCACCTTACCAATTTGCTTCAAGTGGATTAAAACAGTTTTATCACTAACACCGCAGCCTGCAGCTAACTCGGATGTGGTTTGCGATGGATCCGCTTCCACAATAGCCTTCAATTCTTCATTATCATCTTTGGTCTCCGGCCGTCCACGGGGCTTGTTCTGCAGGTCGAAATTTCCAGAACGAAAACGTTGGAACCAAAAACGCACCGTGTTTTCTTTTGCGGCACCGTCGCCATACACATCATTAATCCTTCGAGCCGTTTCTGCGCACTGGTGCCACGGTGGAACTCGTACTCGTAAATAACGCGATATTTCAAGTTTTTCATTTTGTAAACTGAGTGACGCAAAGAAAAAAACAATTGAGGAAAAAACAAATGAATTATAATTTTCAAAACACAAATACATGCTGTATAAATTTGGATTTGGAATTCCTAACCAAAGAGACGATATTTGAGATCAAATTTGCCAGTACGGCAAA
>JADDOH010011167.1:0-19793 GCA_016648135.1 Agrypnia vestita | reverse complement strand
AAAATTTCATGGAGTCAATACCTTAAAAGATATTGAATGAAAAGTTAGTATCATTTGATATTGCAAGATCATTCATTAATGTTCCCATTCAGGAAAGCAAAACACTAATTTTAGATATACTAAAAACACCAGATTTGTCGGAAGGTCTAAATGATTTATCTCTTTTATAAAAACTTGTCTCAATCAAAATATAATAAAATAGTTATATTATGCTGTACCCATTGATAAACCTTATACGCAAATATAAGGTTTATCGATGGGTGCATGTGAGGCAATCCAAATCCTTGCAATATTCAAAAAATTCTAAAAAAAATAATTGAAAATCAATTTGATAAAGAAATTTATAACATCTAACGCCGATATCTCAAAACTGCATTTTTCACTTAATACACTAAAGTACTCATGGTTCGATATTATTATGCACATTATTTTTACATTTCTAATAATATTTTACAAAGTCCACTGTCTGTGAAGACCCTTTGTCGATGCTTACATCTGCATGGATTTTTAAGAATGCTGCTACAGACCGGTTAGGCAGCAACGCTTTCTTTCTTCTTCTTCTTGATTTTAACCTTAAAAATAATACAATCTGTTAAATTTGACAACGCTGGAAAATGACAGATGAGTGTGTCCATTTTTAACTAAATTTTATTAACAATTAAATTAAATTAATGGGTATTAACAATTAAATTAAATTAACAAGTGTGGGAGAGTGTGTCCATCTTTAATTAAATTTTATTAACATAAACATACTTTAACTAAATTATTTATTTTGTAAATTTATTTAAATTTATTTTATTCATGTTGTAAACATTTATTAATGTATGTATTGTGTATTAAAAAAAATACAACACAAGCAATCATTGTTTAAAAAATATTTAGTTATAGATTATAGTTGTATATTCTTACCCTCATCTCCTTTGCTGGAGCTGGGTTCTGAGGATTCCATTGAGATATTCATCCGTCACACCAATATTCATCTCCTTGGACTTGAATCTGTAGACATAATAATTTTACTTATCATTTACACATGTCAGTGGGAAGTTCTGTTCTTTCTAAAACCAGCAGTGAAATAATAATAACTCTTAATTAATAATTGTATGCATGTTATACAAAGATAATGATGTAATAATAATTAACCATAATTTTTTTTTGTATTTTAATCATACGGAAAACTTGGACAAATGAGTCAACAGTATTGAGATTTTATGGGAAACATAGCCTGTAAATTTATAGGAAACAAGATTTTGGAAGGGATAAAATAATACATAAAATCTAGAATTCGGTTAATTTTAAATTAGTAATCCTCTGTGACTACATTCAAAACAATTTTTTGGATATTGCTGCCTTCGCTTTTATACCCTATGTAAATTAGTTTTCCTTTGTAAAATAACTTTTTCTAATAAACTTTCAAACACACACAATTATAATAAAACATTCCAAATATAATTAATATAAATATAAAATACAATCACTCACGTGTATTTTCGGTTTCAGTATGACAGTTCAAAAGGACGATAAAATATTTCGTTTTTGTAGCAGATATCCTTTGTGAAATGTCAATATTCAGTTTCATATCGAAACAAACATATTATCAGAGGATGTCAATGTCGGAGGCGGTGACGTGGTAGCGGGATTGTAAAAAAATAAACAAGCAAAATCGCCACAAAATAAAGACATATTTGATATTTTGAAAAATTAAAATGGCGTCCACATGGCGTCGCAAATTGTGAACCACAGAATATTTGTGAACAGTGTAACCAATATGAACATTTTGCGAAACCAACATTAATACCACTACAATAATTGTTAAAATAGTTGGCAAGGGTAGGTAAGTACTGACACCAAATTAGAACCGCCGAAAAATGAAATTTAAAAAAATTCCCATAAAAGAATTGATGCCATTATAACGGAATCGAAACTTTATGGATAGAGTGCGCAGGCCCTGGTCTCAAATGTGTCTCCTACCACGCCGCGCGGTAAGATTGTCTCTACCTGGAGCTCATTTCATGGTACACTTTTAACCGGCCTCTAAAATATATGCATTTAAAGGATCCGTTAAAAACGAAGATACGGAATACCAAATTCCAGATTTTCGATTAGCGGAACGCTAAAATGATTTTTTTTTAGCGGCCGTTAAAATTAGCGGTTGAGTTACGGAATCGGGGTCTTGGTCCGTGCCCATAGAAAACATAATATAGTCCGTCCATAGTGGTCTATATTATAATATCATAGAAATGAGATGATATTACACACACGATCATAGAGTGCAGATCTGTGTACACGAGCTATTATCTTGATATACCGGAGTCGGGGGGGTAGGGTCAGAGGTGATATAAAATCACGGTGTGGTAAACCGGCCGGGAGATCTCAGATCTACGTATGCCGGCGGTTACGCCCTCCCCTAGGTACAATCAAAACGTCAGGTGACTGACTAGGACACTGATATCTCGAGGCGGGTGAAGGGATATAAAAATAATAAAATCGAAACAATTTTACAAGTTTCTATATTGGGCACTGTAGCAAATTAATTTACATGAAACATTAATCTTAACCTACATACGACGCAGCAAAGTGGTTACTAATTTAAAAATTACATGAACCCTAATTTAGAGGGAGAGGACAAAATTACAAACAAAGAAAGAAAAAAGGACAAAACACATAAAAAATCTGATCTTACTGCTAAAATGGATGGTGACGAGATTAAATTAACACTTCGGTAGAACCAGGTGGGCGGAGAAAAAGTCTTTAGATCGGGGTAACCTGTTTCGGAGAGTTCGGCAGGTGTCTTCTTCGTGCTGCTTCGTGGTGGGCGGCGGCTTCTGGCGTCGGCGTCGTCCTCTGACTGTGCAGGCTACGTCGGCGGCTTCTGACGTCGGCGTCGTGGCGGTCGGCAGCGGGGCGTCGCTTCTTTTGTCACTGGGCGTCGCGGCGGTACACTGTGCGTCGCGGTTTCTGATACGTCGTTTCTGGCGTCGCGATGCCGATTCGGTGGTCGCTACCGTTCGGACTTACTTTCTTCGAGAGTTACCAGGGTATTCGGCCGGACCGATTTTACGGGTCAGGCTAGAGTTCCTGGTTTCTCCACCTTCGGCTTCTAACTTCAACTCCAAACTCCACTCAACTGCCTTCTTGGCGGCTGGCTTCGCCTTATATTCTCTCCCCGGCGACCCAGGGTGTGGTCGCGGGGAGTCGAGGGGAAGCCTCCAGTTGGTCTTTCGCCGATTGGCTCCTTTGATGTCCGCCTCCGTCGTCCATTCGTCTCTCTCGATCCCTCCTAGGTCCCGATTGACGCTATTGGTTACTGAACCCAATGTTGCCTCCGTTCCGCCCCCTATTGTTCTCCCAGTTTGCGGCTAATCTCGATGCTTTTCTGGTATGTAGGCCTAAACACTTTGTTATTTCACGAACGCTTTGTTCACTGTTCATATCCCTATCCCGTCACCAAAAAAAACATTGCAAAATGAATTAAACTTAAGGAAAATATTACAGTACAAATTGGCAAAGGCGGAAAATTGAAAACACAAATTCGCATCAACACTTATTACCCAAAAATAAAACTGCTTACATATACATACTTAATTAAATCGACACGCCAGACATATTTTTATCGACCAGTTATTTCTACCATTATTGACTAATTACATGGGATTGACGCAGGGTTTCATTAGATCACAGTAAAATTCCTTGAGTATGCATTACAATATTAATCTTATTATTAAGTCGTCGGTTTGATTCTTACAGTAGGCCTCTCAATATTTAACGTTATTTATACATTACATCGTTATAGGTCAATCCTTATCATTAACATTGATTTAACGTTATTTATACATTACATCGTTATAGGTCAATCCTTATCTTTAACGTTATTTATACATTACATCATTACAGGTCAATCCTTATCATTTACATTGATTATCTTCGATACCTCCACAAAATCATTATTATTATTATTTTATTTTTTTTATATGATAAACCGGACGGTATTTAAAATTTACCACTCCGCATATTCTCTTCCTTTCTTTTTCTTTTTAATTTTTTTTCTTTAACAATGACAACATGTACTTGATACTTAGTTTTATTTTTAATTTTAGCTTAAATAAAACAAGCTATCGTACTTCTTAGTTGGACCAAACATAATTGTCAATATGTGACATAGAGATACAAAACAAAGGGCTAAAATTATACAGACATCGTGGCATTTCTTAGTGAATCAATTAACATAAAAACTTATTTACATGGGATACATGCTTCAAGCGGGTCCCCTAATGTTAATGTTCTGTATACATCTTTGTAATTTCTTTTGGGATTACAAAGTACATGAATTTGCATCAACGCCACTTTCCCGAAAGGAATGCTTACATATACTAACATAATCAAATTCGATAAACATTTTTTTTCAAGAAATTATGTTAAACCTTATTACTAGAAGAAAAATTAAGAAAACTTGGCGTAAATTAATTAATGTAACATTATTTACACCTAAATAATGAAAATTCTTACTTCAATATGTAAGCTGGATTGAATGCAAAACATTTTTTTTAGGACTTTCATTATACTAATCATTATCTTATCAAATCAGCTTTCTTCCACCCCTGGTATAAGAATAAAAATAGAGAACACTAAAAAAAATTATATAAGCCACATTCCACCAGGCAGACAATTGAAAATTTTCCAAACAAGAATTATTTTCGAAACACTACCAGTAGCGGAAGTCCCTACTACAATTAACTAATTTCATAATTTTCGTTATGTTTTTCTTTTTTTTTTTAAAGCGGACAAATACCAAAGTGAATGGTGTATCGTAAAGGGTGAAATTAATTACAAATAAATAATAATAAAGCTCGAAAGCTTTATTATTACTAGATTAAAACAACTATTTTAAAACAGACCGACAAATCATATTGCTTAAACGAGTAATCAAAACAATAATTGCATGTTTACAGATAGGTTATATACCTACAACCTACAAATTTGTATAAAAAAAAAACACAATATTGGGAGCTTGAATAACTAATGACAAATTAACATTATTCTTAAAAATAATTAAAACTCACAAATTAACATTATTCAACTAGGTGTATGTAATATATGAAAACATAAGACATGAAAGCCTCGATCTAAAGTAATATTAATGTTTATTCCAACACGGCATTTACTTATTTGCAATTAATTAAACTATTTTGTTTCAACCCCGTGTGCTAAAATTCATTCTGCAGACAGATTTCAAAAGACTAAAAAGTCGGAATCTTATATCTCTTCAACCGTGTTACATTTTTTCACGAGATAATATTCTATTACGTTATATATTATATATTACATCAATATCAAACATCGTCGGCAATAATACAATCAAGTTTTTTTTTCCTTTTGTTACGATCAATACATTTTTTATTATTTGCTACAAGTTAGATTAATTCGGGATGATCTCGTTATTATTTCAAATTGCAATGTCCCGTTCATTTCGGTACTTAACAATAGAATACGGAATAAATGAGGAAACTACATATAAAACGAGTAACATCCACCTGCAGAGGTGGCCTGGGTTATCTAAACAATCATTACCTTACTTAAATTAAACATATCAGTTGCTCATTAATTAGGTACATATTACATTGATATTATGATTCACCACTTTGCCTCAATTTCTAATTCGGCCTCTACCTTCTTAATTGATTGACCCCTGTTATCTTTATTGATAATGACCGCCTGGTCGTGCGTTGCGGGATCTTCGCGCCCTTATAATAATAATATAATTTATACGATCCTACATCTCGCGGATAGTGTCGCCATGTGGTGGATCGGTATGTCAGCGCTTTCTAAAACATCTCTATTGTCTGTCGAGGACAATAGTAAGTTTACTGCGACGACTTTCGGAATTATTATCTTGTTTTTCTAAAAAAAATGTCTTTCCCAAAACAATGGCGACTTCTCTAACAAACGCAGCTTTCTAAACCGTTGTCCCATGTGTTCGCATTTGGCCAAGATGTTCTTTCTATTGTTTAATCGGGGTTAGAGATATACGTCCCGCTGCAAGAAAAGGTTTACCGTTTTTACCCTTCCAAGATGTTACTTAAGAACAAAAGGTTGCGAACGTATTGCCCATCCTAACAAAAGGCCGTGCACTCTTAATGTCTTCGGCGATGCCCAACGCCCTCGGCAACCCTAACTTTATAATTCATTGTTTCGTATGTTTTATGGCGGGCTATCCTAAGGCGATCGTCCGTCGCAATGTTATTTTTTTGAACAATAGGTCACATATTTCGTCCTCGAACAAAAGATCGAACATGCCGGGGCTGCCCTGGCTGTGACCACATGGCGCGTGATTTTCGATATTGCCCTAGGACAAAATTAATAACCTGGTTCGCGTCATATTCCGGTACATCAATCTATTATTTTTTACTTGATTTTTTGCGATGTGCACGTGCGACGTTTCGGTGAATTCCCAATTTTACGCTGTATAAAATAAAACATATTTTTCTAAAATCAATATTTCATTCGATCGATCTCGACTTCTTATATTTACCTGAAAAGGGATGGTAAAATTTAATTATTGTGTTATTTCGTTACTTTTCAACTTTAGCATATAAATGATAAACAAACTTGTAAGGAATAAAACTTTCTTTACCTAACTATGGTTCTTATTCAGGAGTCCAACATTAATTATTATATATTGGTACAGAGCGGCGTGGTATTGACTTGGTGAGTGGCATTTCTCACACATTCACGCACACAGATGTATCCAACCAGCTAGTTCAGCGGTATAACACAAGTCTCAGGTTGAGTTCTTACTTGATAGTATGGGAAGCATATCCAGATCTTTAAATTTGTAAACCAATGCATGAGATGAGTACATGGATAGGATTTTACATAAATAAAAGAAGTAATTTTAAAATAGTAATATAATCATGCACTTTGTATAAAAGATTTAGCATTAGAAAATAAAATAGAAATATGAAAAAATGCGCAGATTCGAGCTAGTACATTAATTTTAATCTGCCATCGGGCAGAATAATGGAGTAAATAATATTACAAATAATGAATGATATTAGCATAGGCTGAAAATGCGATTAAGTGCAAGTAAGTAGATAAAAATAATTAAAAGGCACAGGCTGACTGCGCTGACGAAAATAAAAGTTCTACCGCCATTCGGGTCAGAATAAAATATAATTATAAAAATGATTCTAAGTTAGAAAGAAGATGAAATTAAAACATAAAATTCTAGCATGGCGGTATGATTAGAATGATTCTAAGTTAGAAAGATTTTAAAATTAAAACATAAAATTTTGCATGGTGGTATCATTAAAATGATTCTAAATTAAAAAGAATACAAAAATAAAACATAAATTCATGGTGCCGCACGATTGCAGATGTTACATTTGCGTGATCACGTGATGATTCTATCTTCTGGGTGGAGTTCCTACATATAATCGGCGCGTATCCATATTCACTGCTGAATCTACATGGCGTCAGGATTCGAAGATGTGCGATCGGGTATCCCTCATCCGAGAGCCAAGATTACAGGAAATCCTTGCGATAATAATGTTAACATCTACAAAACGCCTCTCTCATCCATGCCATGAGAGAGTTACGAAAATGGTTAGCAGGTAAAATGGAGGTATAGCTGGCAGCTGGGCAGCACAGGATCGTTATTTTATATTAATATTTTGGGCCATCCAAACATGGCCTCGCATGGCAAACATTATATTTATTGGCATAGCAGGGCAGGGCAGGGCAGGGCAGGGCCCTATAAGAAAAAAACATATGAATTAGTACAATGAAAATAACTCACACATACTGGATCGTGAAGTGTCGTGAATCGTCCTCACCAAGACGGGAACAGTTGCCGAGGTCCGTCCGCCTTGGGCCCTGGTAGATTTTAAAGTGGGGACCGATGAAAGAGAGGTCAAGCCCGTAGGTATGTATCTCCCACCATTTCGCTGCGCTCGGCGTGGGGGAATTTGCAAGGCGCGCACAAGTTTTACAATAAGTTGCGTGCAAGATCGAGAGACCGGTACTTGGCTAGGGCCCGTGCGTTAAACGTAGTTTTGTTGGCGAATTAAATTCTAGTTCGTTTGATACCCAAAAATCAATTTGTGCCGCGGCGCGTTATTAATGGCGTGGCTAACTGCAACGTAACAATATGTAATATATTCTTGAATTTAGGTTTAATTAATTTTTATTAAAAATTCCCTATTTTCAACTTTATAGATAAAAAAATAAATCTATTATAATTTTGTTTACACCATTTTTTATTGTTTTTGTTCCTTTTCTCAGATTGAGCCTTAAACTAAAGTTGACAAATAATACAGTTATATTTATTTATTAATAATGTCACCACAAAGTGAAAGCCTGACTTTGAAAGATGTATTCTTCAATAAATTTCTAGATTACATCTCAAATGTAAAGTATTTTTAAATTATGTATTTATTTATAAATTTATAGATAATAAATAAATGTAAAGGTTTTTATCATTTTATTTAACTTGTATTGAAACGAATGAATTTTTCGTCCCGATGTTTAGATAGAACGTCCGCGACGTCCGCGTAACGAAGTTGACGCGTCAACTAGTTGACGAATTCAACTAGTTGATCGTCTCGTCGATGGACGGACGTGGACGGTCTCGTTTCGTCGACGGTAAATTCGTCGACGACCCATTCCTAGTTAATTCTATGTGTGCTGTAATGATTTTTGTAGACAGTAAAATTATATCTACTGTATTATTATAATAATACTAATAATACTAAAATAATAATAAAGTAATAATTATAATTAATCCTTAGAGTGATATAAGTTTGTAATAAGCGAGACTGTGTTGTTTATTAAATTCTATGTGAATATTGAATCGTTTTGGGTTTAGGAAAAATATGCTAACTTAAGTTTTATCGACGGATTCCTTTCCTACAGACATATAGAGGATATACCTAATTATTTTTAAAATCAATTACTTTCTTTTGTATCTCAAAAGAGAAACGAATTTAATGAGACACTGACTCGGTGCTTTTAATTAATATGAATAGATTATTTAAGCAAATATGTGGAAGGAGTGGACCGTATTCTTTTGTTTCAAATACTGCCTATGTAATATTATTAAGGCGTCAAAAATTGATTTGTAAGGACTATACCTGTTAGTTTTTTTACTTTCGATTTAACTTATGATTTTTTTTTACTATGTAATTGTTGGTCCAGAAGAAAAGAAATTAAAAGAAATTTAACTGTAAATTTTATTATATTTTTTTTATTATAGAATTTAATTATAAAGTTAATTATAAAATTTAATTATAAATTTAATTATAAGTTTGATTATCAATTTAATTATCAAAGAATTTAAAAGAAATTGAACTATACAAAAAGGGGTAGTCATGGCCGGCGTAGGCACGGGAGCCGCTATAAAGGAAAAATTGTGCATAAGACCGAGCTCTGCACATTGCGAGGAGACTGAAAGACTGAGGAAGTCGCCGGGGGCGTGGCCGAGAAGTGAGATCCAGAGTGACGAAGCGCTAGTCCAACCAAGGAAGAGAGATCGGCGCGGGAACCAATGGCGAGATAGACGAAGAGGATTAACCCAATGGCGAACTTGGAGGGCGCTGCCCTGTACACGCGAAAGCCCACACCTCGTCGAGCAGGGTATATGAGGGGCAGCCGGCTTCAAGGGAAGCAGTTACGATCGAGATTCGGAGGAGGGAGTCACGCTTGAGATTCGGAGGAGTGCGAGTCGGAAGTGAATCAGTTGCGATCGAGATTCGGAGGAGAGTCACGATTGCGAATCGAGAGAAGGAGATCCGTAGTTACGTAGATACCGATAGAAGTACGGGTCGTAGTTACGGAGATGAATCAGAAGTGAGATCCGGAGTGCGGAGTGTGGAAGCTGAAGTAAAATCGGGAGGGGAGAGCCCTCAGCGAAAGGGTGAGCCAAGTTGAAGAAACGCCCAACGCCTTAAGTACCCTTTTTATGTATATAACAATTGAGAATTCTGCAGAGACATTTGTTTTAATAGTGATTGTTTTCGCATAAGTTAGTTAATAAGTAGATTATATAATTTTAAATCTTTTTACTTTACATTTGTAATGTTTATTTCAAAAAAAAACTTTATTGCCGTGTATTTTATCAAAATAAAATTTATTATTTGTGTTTTCTTTTATCCATGATATTAATTGGATAGTTTTGGATTTTGATAAATTTTAATAAGATAAGATTTTGATAAAGTAATTTTTTCCAATAATTTTCTTTAAATGAGTAGATTTGTATATTTCTGTATTGTTTTTTTTTATCCATAATATTAATTGAATAATTTTCAATTTTAACTGATGTATTTTCTATAATTTTCCTTAAATAAGTAGATTATATATATATTTTTTTGTTTCCTTCCTGTCATCCATAATATTAACTGGATTTTCTGATACTTTGACTTTGTTTTGTATTAAACTGTGTGAACCTCGAATTACCGCGCCTAATTTACACCCCCTGCCATTCCTTTTATGTATGATACCGGTAAGTCGTAGAGCCACGACTGTACCGAATAATAGACTGTGCCCGTAAGTGGAGGGCACTCGTCTTCAGAGCAAAATTGATATCAATAGTGATATCAGTGTCTTAACAAAAATAATAGATCAATTAATAATAAACGCATACGAACATATTCTGATATATGAGTACGGATTCTAACACCTTATTACAGACGTAACGGGGGACGAAATTATGAAAAGAAAAAACTTACAGAGTTGCATAGACCACATTGTGGCGGAATGCAACTCTGTAAGTTGCATTCCGCAATAATACATCGTGCATTTTTAATACATGTTTTAAATGTATTAAAAATACAATATCGATTTGTACAAAGATTTGGATACACTCCAAATATTGTGTGAATTATTTGAATGATAAAAACGAGGAATAATATTTATAGATTTCAAAAAAGCATTCGACACACTGGAACACGAGATTTTACTGACAGTAAAGGATGAATGTGGAATACGAGGATCACAAAAAATGGCTAAAAAATTACATGACAAACACAAAACTTACGCTCTGTGATTGAAACCATCTTTGGTTGAAACAAATGCGTTCTTAAACCATAGAAATTGCTGGTTTTAAAATGACAGGAGTTTGTCTTTTTGTTTGTGAGTATTTCAAGATATTCAAAACTTACAATGCCAAGTTTTTTGAATCACGTTCCTGATGTGTTTTGGGCCGCATGTAAAGGCTTGGCGGGCCGCATGTAAAAGCTCGGCGGGCCGCAGGTTGAGGATGGCTGGTCAAGTAGGTATATTCCATAGACGTACTCGTCTATGGTATATTCACTTTTCTATGATTATATTCTCATTTCTATGGATTATATTTGACGTTTTGTTGTAGGCTTGGGTTTTCTCACCGGTGAGAATTTTTATTGTACTTTTTGATTTATTTACTCAAATATTTCATAAAATTTGGAATCGTACTATTCCCATAATTATACACTTCATATTTTTCGAGATTCCTCAATGGCTTGGGGCTTGTACACCATTGAAAATGTATTTGTTTACCGGCCTATCTTGTCTGGTTACGCTGTAATGAAAAATTGTTCTATTGTAGGTTGTTATTGAAGTGACTGTTGCGGGTGCCGGCATCGGAGAATGAACAAGCGCGGCCGCCGGGCGTCTTCCAGCGCCAGCCGGGGCGAGATGGAGGACGCGGAGGAAGACAGCGACCAGGAGATGCCGCAGGCTTCTCAGCGCAAAAGGAGAAAACCGGATCCCGTGAGGAACCCTTTAATCGACCCTAATCTTTTTGGGCGTTTTGTGTGATCGTTATTCGGCTACCTCCACCAAAAAATGGGAAAAAAATTAAAATAACATTTTGGCGCAACTGGCTGGTTCAAAACAGAAGTAATCCAAGTAGCATTTTTGGCAAAACTAAGTTAAGTCACTTTTTGGACTCCTCGGGTGTGAATTAAGTTTGTACGAAAGTAATCCAACTGCAATTCAGTACTTTTTTGAACAAACTCTTTTTTTTTTGGAAATTTCTGTTCTTTTTTTCAAAATTTTTTTTTTTTACTGCATATGTGATCTAATTCATTAAATGCTTGTATGTATTGTGGATTACTTCACCATCCATTAAGCCTAAGTTATGGTTATGTCTATCATTTATCAAACATCTTTTAATACATAATGTGCTAGACACAATTAAAATATTCACAAAAACGCGTTTTATTCATTATCTCAAAATTAACAAAATGCTACTTGGATTACTTCTGTTTTGAACCAGCCGATTGTAGATGGTGGGAGGTATAAAAGATCTTTTCGAGAATAATCATCCTCGATGTAGTCGAGTTTTCTGTTTTGAAAATGTAGCGAAATTAGCTCTCAAATAAAGTATAAATCAATGTAGTTATTACTCTTTTATAGTTTTCGTAATTTCATCATATCGAGGGTAGAAAGCCAGAAGGGCGTTGGTGATTATTTCGAACATTACAGGAGAACAAAAGAAAGTTATGTCAATCTGATTTTGTCAATGTTTCTTTTATCATTAAACGATTTCCATATTCGTTAATTCAAAACGCATATGGAAATCGTTTAATAATAAAATAAATATTAGCTAAATTAGATTAACAAAACTTTATTTTGCTCTCCTGTAAAGTTCGAAGTAATCACTAACGCCCTTTTGGCTTTCTACCCTCGATATATTTTGACACTTGAAAGACTTTATCTGGGGTCAAAGTGTATATAAACAAGATTTAGTTGATGAGAATTTTATTTATCGACAATATCAAATATCCAGCGTACAGGATACTCAACTATACCATGGATACTTGCTCTCAGAAGGATCGGTTATACCGCCCGGGAGCTACAATTTAGACTAACATATTTCCTACATACTTGACAGAGATTTTCAATTTAACGTTTCACAGAAAATAAATCAAAAATATTGAAAAAAATGCAAACTTTGATGTCGCTAACTCGTAACTGTTGACATTTCACCCAAAATGTAAAGAACATTTTCTATTCAAAATTGAATGAAGTAGACTATCCCAAAGTTTTTGCCGCTAGTTATGTGAAGCTGCATAAATAAATTATTCTTAGATGTGTCGGTATAACATGAGTGGTGCACTTGGTTCCAGGGCGAGTTGTGCCAGCAGATATATGACACCATCAGATGCTTCAAAAAAGAGGACGGGTCACTGCTGTGCGACTCGTTCATCCGGGCCCCGAAGAGGCGGCAGGAGCCGCAGTATTACGAGGTT
Organism: Agrypnia vestita; assembly: GCA_016648135.1. Lineage (NCBI taxonomy): Eukaryota > Metazoa > Arthropoda > Insecta > Trichoptera > Phryganeidae > Agrypnia > Agrypnia vestita. The sequence goes on along the minus strand of JADDOH010011167.1, from coordinate 6,573 downwards.
GTCTCGCAGCCCATCGACTTGTTGAGGGTAAGAGTCAATTTTTGCGCCAGTTTTGCTGTCCTTTACAGTTACACCATCTTAACATTTAAAAAAAAATGTTTTGTTTTTGCTTGGTCTTACAGCTTGAAGTTCTAAGAATAGTTTGAGTACAAAATTTCAAAAATTGGCCGAGTTATAGATATTTGAATATTATAAATAACCAGGTCCTTTTTAAAAATAGTTATCTTTTAAATTTTATTTTCATGTTGAGTAGGTACTTTATTATTATTCATTTTGTTTGTCTATACTTTGATTTTTGAATTTAATTTTTGTTAGTATACAATTGTGTCCTGACGGAGGGGCCATAGGCCTTGAAACATGTTGATATTTTCAATATAAAAAAGTGGTGAAAACAAGTTTATTTTATTAATTACAGTAATAATGTCATCACAAAATTATTTTGCTATTTTTGAAGAATAATATATATTACAGATAGGAATACTTCTAGATAAGTATATTTAATTTTTTTTTGTAGAAATTCTAGTCAAGTACACACTATTTCAAAGAACTGACTTCATACCGCTGATGCTTTAAAGATGCTTTAAAGATCGTTAAATGTAGCTGTAAAGTCCTTCATATGAATAACTTGATTCACCAGTCGTGCAAAACAGTATACACCTTTTGCTTACACCAAAAATTGTTTGAACCTTTCCAGGTGCAACAGAAATTGAAAACCGACACGTATGATGATATTGAGGAGTTGGCCTCCGACATAGAACTTCTGGTGAACAATGCCAAGGCCTTTTACAAATCAGACAGTGTGGAATACAAGGACGCCGTCAGCCTGTGGAACCTTTTCACCCAAACACGCCACTCTCTTGAGAATTCCACAAGTAAACATCTTCAATACTCAAATTATTAGTTTTAAATGAAATTGCATTTTAGTTGTACATAGTAATCCCATTATTCAAATAATGTAAGTCAAAATATTAAAATCAAAAATCACAAAGTCAGCCCTGATGAAGGACCCCTCAATGGGATCCGAAACGTCACACAGAAAGATCTTAAGCACATAGCAGAATACCCCAGAAAACTACGACTAGAAAACGTATATTTAGTTGTGTTAGAAACATTCTGGTTAATAAAATAGACTAGGACACCTGGTGCCATCTAGCAATATTTACTCAAATGTATTTGAGAAATAATTTAATTTAAGAGGTTATGCCAACCTGAGAGCCTGAAATGTAGGTAGAAATTGGGTAATTTTTTTACAAAGACTTGATTAATTATTTTATTTAGTTTAATCGCTCAATAAGTTGGTTTGTTTCTAACTGGAAGAAAGCGATTTTCACTAAAAAGTAAAATGTAATGATCAAGTTTGAAATGAAAATAATGTAGGTTACTACAGTAACACCACTTTTTTCTTGTTTTAAATACAGTCATTTCTCTCTTTAACGAAATTCAAGGAACCGAGCAATTGATTTAGTTATAGAGAGTTTTCATTATAAAGAGTGAGGAATAAAATTAACTTCTATCTGTGTAGCTAAAGCATAAATAATTTATTTATCGTTTTATGCCATTGTATTGCACTTGAAATTCTTGAAACTGTGTAAATTTTTTGACTTTCCGATACCCATTAGTTTTATTTTTCTATTTGATTCATTTTGAGAGTCTGTCTGGTGTCATTTTAAAAAAAAAAATTCTGCCACGCCTTTTCCATCCAGCCGTTTATGATGTTCCTGTCAAAATCATTGGCCTCCCGTAAGTATTCCGTGTGCCCTGAGTTAAGAAGATTCCAAGAAACGGACTTTCTAGATGGCCCTTTTTCGGCGGAAGCGTACCGATTTTTTCTCTATAGGGAGTGAGCAATTTTGTTATAGAGGGTTAATAAATACATGGTTTCTTATGGAAAAACGAATAAATCAGGTTTATTTTTACATTATAGAGTTTTTCTCTATCGGGAGTTGCGTTACAGGGAGTGACAACTGTATATCATTATTTTTTACTTTATAACGTACATATCTTGGTTATTTTTGATCAATAACAATAAACTCTGAAGGAGTATGGCATGTACAGTTAATTTTTTTTCCTCAGCGGTGTTTGGCCACACATGGTAGGTACATCTTCTGATTTTATTCCCAAATGTATGAATTTGACATTACCCTGCCGATTGAATAACGTAATAGAAATCTTTTGTAATAAAATAAAATGGTTAATCCAACCCCTCTGTGCATATTTCACTTAAATATACATATCTTCTTTGAGGTTGACGTATAATTTGTAAGTTACCAGAATGCAGACATCTGCACATTTTTGTCAGAAACCAGTTGTGTTTATCCAACGAATATATAAGTTACTATCCACAGTTTATATTCAACAAATATACAAGTTTTATCCACCAGTTATCAATATTGTTATAATGGATATTTATGGTTAATTTTTATTTCTTGTAAACGCAATATTCTATCACATTATTTCTTTGTTGTTTCTGCAATTAATCAAACAATTTATTATACTCTCATTGAATACTTGATAAATTAAAGTACAAGGATTTACCTAGTGTACTGTGAATATTTAAATAAATATAAACATTTGATGAGTATACTTATGCACCTAATAAGAAGTTATACTTCTTTGGCATACATAAATAAACCGTGTACTGTGTTGTATATATGCGTATGCTGTCCAGATCCAACTCAAGGTGTACAACATAAACTAGACCTACCAATAGAACACCATTTTTAAACAACTTGATGATGTCACTCATAAGAACTGTTATTGGTTAAATATCACTCGGAAAACTGAGATCTTAGCTTTGATTGGTGAGTCGTGACTTTGTGGTGTGAAAATATTTCCTTTGCATGACACCTGCGCATTAAAAAAACATTTTTTTTATTCATATTCATTTAGCATGACCACTGAAGTTTCCTCGAACGATAAGTAAAAAGATGATAAATAATATGTGATAAAAGTTTAAATTATGATAGGTAATCATTTCAAAGATTTAAATTATGACAATGCATAAAATGGGAAGGGTGGGAAGAGGGAGGGAATGGGATTCAAAAAAAGAAGTATTAAATTTATTTCAATAATCATAAATGAGAAAGCAAATTGTCAATAAAAATGTCTCAGTTATTTGTAGAATTTAACAGGTTGTACTTTGAAGTGGAACGAGTTACAAAGGAGTTTTTTAAGTAGTTAGTCCTACCAAAGTTTGGGTAAAATAAATTATTTGAACGCGTTGAGTATGTAGGACAGCTTATACCTATTTGCTCTATTAAGATTTTTTTGTTTGTTTTTTATTTGTTTGATCCTAAACAAGTATAAATAAAAATTGTTCAGGTGACGAGTTGAAGCAATCGTCACGCATGTCCCGCCTCGCGTCTACGTGCAGGAAGTCCACCACCAGCCTGGACAATGCGGAGGGAGAACTCTCGGAGACTTCTACAACCAACGATGACGACGAGACTTACGAGGAGTTCTTTGTCGGGGTGCGTATTCCACTACTAAAAAGTTGTTGTAAAACATAAAGTGACTAAATAGATATGGAAATTATCAATTTAACTTTTTATTTCCAGGTGATGTCGGCCACAATTGAAGGCAGACCTTTGCACACGGCATTCCTGAACCTCCCTTCTAAGAAGCAGTATCCCGAATACTATGACGTGATCAAGAACCCGATAGACCTGAAGATGATAGCGGCCAAGGTGCAGAATTGTGACTACAACTCAGTGACTGAAATGGAAAGGGACCTTATGTCCATGACGAAGAACGCCTGCCTGTTCAATGAGCCGGGATCGCAGATTTACAAGGATGCAAAGGCTTTGAGGAAGGTATAAACAACATTATTCTGTAGAAAAATTTAGAAAAATAACTGAAACTATTTGATTTTGAATGAAATCATGCAGTAATAATGTCCATGACTGGGCAAAATTATTAAATGCCAATCGCAAATGTGCTGCACTGAATATATTAAAAAGACTTCTGATTATTTTTTCTGGGGTATTATGCCGTGTTTTTACGACCTTTCTGGCCGACGTTTCGGATTCCATTGCAGGGTCCATCATCAGGGCTGATGTGTTGTTGTGAGTGTTGGTGTTAAGTATTGGCTTGCAATACCGTGTCGAGAGTAGGATAAGAACGTTGTCAGTGTTGTGTTAAATATTGGCTAGTAATACCGTGTCAAAAGCCTGGGGTTTCTGTTTTTATGTCTTATGTAAACATTATATGTGTCGTGTAACGTCTGTAACTTTATTATAGTGAAAAAAAATTTTTTTTATGATTTTTTTTAAATTTTTTTTTTTAATGAACTAAATAAATATTAAAATTATTCCTGAGGAACCGACATGTAAAAGTACCGTCGTTTTTGATGGGTTACAGCTAGTGTATATATTATAACTGAATCATTTTTTAGAATCCTTTCAAAATATTTTTTTCTCTAAAATCACTTAAGGCGGTACATTCACTGCAAATGCATATTTCGGCGCTTTTTACGAAAATGTGGGATTTTATTATTCATTTATATCAGAATTTAGATGATAGATTGTAATTTTTTTAGGGCGTTAACTTAGATAGAACCTTTGTCCTTATATAAAAGTAATAAACTGAACATTATTTACAATAATTAAGAAAAATATAGGCATTAATCCACAGGCCGCGGCAAAAAAAACGTTTTTAATGTTCCCGGGCAAAGTGTGATTCGTTTAAAATTTGTATGTAAGCATAATATGTTTTTTCATACACATAAAGTTTACTTAATTATCTAGAATCTGTACGTAGGAAATTAAGAAATATTCAATATTAAAAAAGATATCATTTTTCAAACATGCTTAAATATTTACGATTTTTGGTCATTTTCAAATGTTGTTTATTCATATAAAAAGATGATTTTAAACGATATATTGTATCTATATTCGCACTTTGAGTCTTCATTCACTATTAAAAAGCAATTTTTTTTTATAAAAAACACGTTACTTAATATTTAAAAATAAAAATTCTATAGTATGAAATGTGTCAAAAAATTACGCAGTCTGGAGATTACAATCTGCGAGCCAGCCGGGAGAGGCGGACGCGTTCATGTAGTCCAATCATTTTTTCATAAAAAATCACTTTAAAACGTGTTTTTATGCCAAATTTGACCTAAGTTCAAAATAATATCATATTATATATTCGAAAGCAATCTATTCATCGCAGATAATAATGTTTTTTTAACTAGTTTTGTATTAAATTGCATTTCTACTCATAACCTAACATTGAACGCATGTCACTTTTGCTGACTTGCTACTACTCGCTATGTTCACTATATTCGTGTTGATGTCATTGTTATTTGAAAGTCAAGTAAGATATTAATTTACGAGTTAATTTTTAAAATATAGATAAATGGTTTTTAATTTTATTTTTAATTCAATACTTTAATAATAATTCAATGTAGTAGTTTTTTGTTTATTTTAAATAAAAATTATTTAAATTCTATTATTTTCACAGGTGTTTTGACATTTCAGTCGGAAGTCAAAATAATATCTAAATCTGCTTATTCGACAAAAGTTTTAAATTAAAAAACAGTGATATAAGAAAAATTGTTGTTTACTTTTTTTTTTACAACACCTAAATTATTGGAGAAATATAAATACGCTTTTTTATATTCTAGACTTAAAACATTTAAAATTCTAATAATGGTACGCGCGCATGACTTGCGTTCCCATATATTTTATACGTCGGTACTCCATATGGTTGTCTCGTTTCCTCGCAACCTTTCTATATCTCACAAGGACATGTAAAAAATACGCTCTTGCAAGGTTTATCTGATACGACGTTTGTTCATGTCTCGATCTCGTATTGAAGTAGCATGATCTATCCGACACATATCGCCACTATGACAGCTTGAAAAATGTATGTACCGCCTTAAGGCTAGTTGTTTGAAGTTGTATTAAATTAAATGTTTGTTTAAAGCAAAGATTTTTGCATTCTCCACCAATCAAGCGATCCGTTTCCATAAAAATCTATGCTTTGAACGAACTTTTATTTTAATCCAACTTGAAACAACCGGGCTTTATTCTATAATACTGTTATCATGCCTGTTTTACCTTTCCCAAAATCTAGTTTCAAACTACTCGTCTTGTAGCGTGGAATTAATTTTTCACTGTAACATCGCATACCGGAAATATTTCAATTGCCCCACTAAATTCTGTAGTTGGCTGGAAGAAAATTGAATATAAATGAGAAAATAAATAAATATACGACGATACACAATGAATTTTCTTCGTATAAAATGGCATACCGAGGGTTCACTAGTTTTTCGATGAAAAGAATCACGAAAATTACATTTTGACATTACATTTCTGTTCCGCAGCACATCCAAGCCAAGAGGGTAGAACTGGAGCATGGACGAGTACCGCCTCCAGCTAAAACATCGGGAAGAGGCCGGAGTAATCGGAGAATCCGATCTGCCAGACCAGCACCACTTTCCTTATCCAGCGCAGCTGTGTCAGGTGAATATCTTCCGCCAAATTTTTTTTGCAAGGCCATCTCTGGTTATTTGTATCTGTGCTCTTCGTACAACTAAAACTGCTCGACACATTGAAGATGGACATATAA
>JADDOH010011165.1:0-31702 GCA_016648135.1 Agrypnia vestita | reverse complement strand
TAATGGCGTTCTAGTGCCAACCCTTATGTATGGAAGTGCAGCCTGGAATTGGCAAAAGAGGAATGAAAGTAGACTGAATGCGGTTGAAATGCGGTCACTAAGACGCTTGTGTGGAAAATCTTTGGTCGATAGAGTGAGGAATGAACAAATTAGAAGTGAATGCAATGCTGGCTGTAGTGTGGTAGATAGAATAAAGAAAGGAGTGCTGAGATGGTTTGGTCATGTGGAACGTATGAACGAGGAAAGGATGGTTAAGAAAATATATGAGGCGAATGTTGAAGGCAACAGGAATAGAGGGCGTCCGCGAAAGACCTGGCACGATCAGGTACTACAAGTATTTGAGGATGGCCCTGTTAAAAGCCACAACAATCGTAGAACATGTATGAGAAGATGTATGAATGTGGCCGAAGCAAAAGTGGTGTGCCAGGATAGAAGAGTATGGCGTTCAATCCTCTCTGTCTACCCCTGCAGGGAAACGGCGTGATGGTTAGTTAGTTAGTTAGTTACTTACTATAAGCTACAAAAAAGACGTAACTATTGCAAGTAAGAAAAATTTCCTTTACCATTCCTATTTCTTTGCTCTGCACGCTATTGAAGGACAGCCTTCGCCGTTTTACTTGAACCGTGCTCACAATCACCTACACTAAATTAATAATAAATCGGAAATTTTGCTGGCGTCAGAGAACCTAGCACCGCTGCCTCATCCCATTTTTGGTCTTTCGTTCAATTATAAGCTTTTAATCTTGTAAATGTAATTTTACTAGTAAACTCGATGCATCCATAACAAAATCAGTGTAAATAGACTTAGAATAATATTCTTATTTGCTTGTACTTTGTGCTCAATGCTTTTATATGCTTGCTAATCACGCTGCATATCTACGAACAATGTGATATTTTATAGGTAGGGTCGGAATTCTTTCATCTTAAAAACAAACGAGTGTCGTTCAATTTTCATAAAAAAAGTGTTTTACGTATTGTGTAAAAACTTATTTATTATTTACTATTTATTCATTATTCATTACTTATTATTAATTTATCATAAAAAGTGTTCTTTGTAATTATGTCATACTCAAAATGTCCACAAAATGTTTATTGTTTGTATTCTAACGTCATTTTACGACCATCTATAAGGGTCATTAATGACCATCTATAAGGGTCATTAATGACCCTTATAGATGGTCATTAGTTAATGGTATCTTTGTTAAAAAAATATTTTCCATAAGACAGTGTGTAAGCAGTGCGCACGACGCACACTGTTTCGTTCAGTTGGTGTTTACGGGTATAAATACCAACACAACGAAACAATGTGATTCGTACGCACGGCTTACACTTACTAATTCGATTGTCTTTCTTAAATGGAAAGAGGTCTACAACCTTCTAGAACATCTACGCCATCTGTTAACCGCTCAGACTGCACGAAAAAGCTTAGAAACAATTTCTCCTCGGTATCAAATTGTGCAGTTTGGTGTGCAATATCGAGAAAGTCACCACTGATATTCGACGTCATCGCTGGCGCATTGAATGGATGCATCGCAGAATCTGGCGGGACAGCAGCCACGTGAAGCGTGATCGCAGGCAAATAATGGAATCGCGGTAAATCAGATTTCCGACTGGGTTGACACGACCATAAAGCAAGCGGGAAGTGGGCATTACCCATGCCTTGATCGGTGCACAGATTGCGATCCCAATCCAAATGTGAGTTATTCAGCGTCACGCCGTAACCGTGAACAGACCAGACGATTGGAAGATAAAAAAATCACAATATCTCTAATACCCTCGGGTTGCGATTTCTACCGCTTCATCTCTGACAATAAGCGGAACAATAAAAATAAATTTAAAATCTGGACCAACACGTTATATCGTGCGAATGTGAAAATAAATACAAAACTTGGGCGAAACTGCTGAAACAACGATTTTCAGAACTGAGTAAACACGAGTTGTAAAATGTCATACTATAGGTACTAATAACGCAGACAAAGTTACTTGAATAATTTAGTTAGCATTTAGAATAATGAAGTATTTCCAGATAAATCGATTATGGTATAAATAAACAACTGGTTATTTTTTTAATGAATAATTCATTTAAACAATAATGAATTTAAAAATAATACCACATTATTTGCAGATAATTATCAAAGGAATTTGACAGTTGGAATACACACAAAACATTTAGTATGTTAGTAAGTGCGGAATTAGTGTCGTTTCTGTAATTGACGTGGGCGCAGTTCTCACCAAAAATTAGACCTTTCGAAGAAACACGCTACAGTACAAAAAATTTACTTGTCAACAAAGATAAAACTCGGAGACGTACACGTAACGCGAGTATAATGTAGCTTCAGGAGGAAAATATTCGGTTCAATGAGATTCCCTTACAGATTTGAGAAAAAAGTAAATAAAATGGGAGAAGAAAATATATGAAGTTGTATACAGAAACAGTCGAAAATAACGAAAGCTGTAAAAGTCCAGACGTAGCCAAGGAGCCAAAGCTAGCATTTTAAATTGTCTTTATTTATAATTATCTCAATTAATATTAGTTTCGCAGAATCTTAAGTAATTGCACTTTTACTCTTAGGCCGGCCGCACTTTGGATACGAATTATTACGTCCGTATTCGTACGATTATTTTCGTACGTATGGAGCGCGCACATTGATTGCGTTTTGCGTTGGTCACGATCAGTTACTTTTCGCATTTCTCCAATAACGTTCGTGCCAAATGAATAATCTGTATCTTCTGGAAAACTCTATTATGGCAGACTTAAATAATGACAAATTTCATGACTATCTATCTAATAGATTCACAAATGCTGGAGAGAATCGAAGTGCAACGAGAGCTCATAACATCGGAGAAATATTTAAAAGTTTTTCTGTTTGAAGTATATAATTATACCTCACCTTCATTAAACCAAATTATTTAACTTGCAGGTATTTTTTAATTCTTTAGAGATTCTCCGCCATGATCTGCGCTGATGGTGACGTAGTTCAATCACTTTGGTCCCACAAACATTTGTGATCATGTGTCAAATTGACAAAATTTTCAATATCCATCGTACGAAATCGCAAAAATTTCCGAACAAATCCGGATCGTGTCGGACGTTGCGTACACGAATTACTAATTCGTGTACAGTGTGTGATGTTCAATACTACTTCGAAGGTCAGGAATGTACTCGCGTATTCGTACGTATACGTACTACTCAATTTCGTACGAAAACGCATCCAGTGTGCGGCCGGCGTTATGCGCTTTCTGGAGTATTTCTGCAAACTTCTGTAGCTAGTTTAAAAAACCAAGTATAAGTCAGTAGGATAGAATAAAGCTAATAAGTATATAGCCTTAGCTAGAGTGTAAACCTACCACATAATAATTTTGTTTAGATTTTACAAAATCTTTGCACGTTGTCTTGAGGTTTGACAGCACGGCATAAAGTCCTTTGAAAGAAACACGCTCAGAGATAGACAATATTCAAAGGTTAATGGATGATACACGTTGTTATTCCATAAACGACTAGCTCATGTGCAAAGTTGATGTTGGCACATTTAAAGAAGGGATTCATAACTGGCACAGAGTCTGAGACACGATGCTCCGCATCACGACATTGTTGGGAAGTCGGCTTTATTTATTGGCTGAGAGGTTTCACACGACAAGGCGGCGCTGATGCGGCGCGGCGATTGTGTGGAGACGAGCGACATGCGACACCGCGAACCATCATGATTCTACCGATACAGGATGACGAACAATTGCTGTGAACTTGCATGCATACAAGCCATCAACTGCAATATTCTAAAACAAGAATACGTACGTTCTACGTTCTAGAAATAGCAAAAGAGGATAGATTTTTATCAGCGTTCTTGATGTAATCCTCTCGCATTCTAGCAGGTACCATTCTTTCATATCAACCGTTGCTTTCATATCAATCTATCATAGGATAGATAATATTATTACGTGTCGTGGCTCGGTCGAAATAAAATGAAAAACGTTTTTGGTAATTGATCACTCGTAAAATAAACCATTATTATCGCTTCAACATTTTTCATTCGCTGGCAACGCAATACTTTTTTTAAACTCAAAGAACCGCTTCGCTTTTGTTTCGCTGCTGCGGTAAGAACTTTTCTAAAATCTTCGCTTTCGAATTATCTGTTAGTTCGTTGTTTCAACGACTGAGCACACCGGCCCGCCGTTCTGCGCATGTTCTGCGCTGTTCTCTGCGCGCATGCGCCTCCGCTTGTATTCGGCTGTCAAACGTCAACCGACAACTCGTTACAATATGTACTAGATCGGAAAACTCTTTGAACACAAAATATATAGAGCTAAAATTTTCATAAATACCGTATTTTATGTAACAAGTGACATTTAGTTAGATTAGTATTGCCTACCTTTATTCAGAGAGAAATGGTTTATTGAAACATTATAGATTACTTTTAGAAACATATAATTTAGTTTTCAGCGTTCATAGTTAAGTGACATACAGACATTGAGTACAAATATTTCAACATTCTGAGCAAACATTTTGTATACATCGCACTTTCAGTCTATCTAACAATCGACTTAATCTATCCGAATGACTGGCCACTAAAAAAAACTCGCAGGTATACCATACACAGCCATATATACCTACGTATTACGCAAAGTAATTTGTAATACACATTGAATCATTACGTTAAACCATTTCTACTTGGTATTTAATCAATCTTACATACTTCCTTAGATTAATTTTCGCTCTTCTTTGTTTAGCTGAATGATTAATTCAATTGATATATTCAGACACACGCGTAATGACCAAGTGGTTCACGATTCAAATTCTAGCATCGTCCCGGGAGCACAGTACAACTGACACAAGAGTAAGCTGCAATAACTAGTATCGTGAATGCAGAGTTTTGTCAACTGCAAAAAAAAATCAAAAAAATAACATTATCAACATGTTATCGCCTTTACGTTACTTGTTCGGTAAAAAATTCAAGGAAGATATTACCGTCAATATCGAGGTTTTATCATATTTATATGCTTTACGCGACATATGTATGGACTTGTTGTTCCATCAAGTTATCTTATCTAGAATGAAATACAACGTATCCATTACCGCATATTTGTAGAAATAAAAATATTATGTATATTCTCTGGTTGTTGCCTTCGATAATAAAGTGAATGATATTTTGAAAAGATCGCGAAAGGTCATACATAATATGAAGATGATGAAGATATGAAGATCATAAATAATAGAATATTATTTAATATTTTCGTTCACTCATTTGATTGACCAGTTTCTTTAAGAATCTGCGATATATGAATCGTCAATTTAAGAATCGTTCGCACATTTTTTTAAGAATCTGCGAGAGTGTATTGTGTGATTGCGCCACAATTATCTATTCATTAATTTATTTAAAGCTCATCTGTAAAAATATATTTTGAAATTTCGTTTCCGGTAATTATGCCGTTGGAACAAAATGAACCTTTTGCAGTGGAACCATATAAAAACAGCTCTTGGTTAAGTGTTGCATACATTATGTAGCATTGTTCAAATGAACCGTAATTCCATAAAAATAACACACATTTTTTCTTTTCCAACTAAACGGTGTTGTTATTCGGAATGGTAATGAATTAAACGCATTTACTGAATTAAACATACAACATCCATTAAATATGAAGTGGATACATATTACGTTACTCACGTGGGCGCTACAAAGAGATACGACACGTCAAGTAGTGAGCTGTTTGAGAAGATTATACGTCAAAAATATATATACATACTGTATAATGAATGATCTTACTACTCGAGGAAAAAATCGTCGAAGAATGAAAGGCCCTTTAAAAATTAATTAAGCTCAACGGAATTCTGAAGCGTGGGAGGACATGACGTCACGAAAAAAATTTATAGATTACACATGACTTACTACATTAAAGCTTCAACTTTAAGCAGGGGTGAAAAATCTTTTTAAAAATGGTACTAAAAAAATAACTATAACATAATTTAAAAAATACTTGGGAAATTAAAGAAACTGTTAGAATAGTAAAGCATGGTGCATTTTTCAAGTATCCTGGTGAGTTTTTTTACTGACATATTATTAGGTAATGGAAATAAGCGACCTCATAATTTACATTTTTTTTATATTTCTTATTTATTTTCTGTAAAACGTTCGACTATCATTACAGTAATTTATGTCGAATATTAAAAATTTCTTCGATTTAATGGGTTACACTACCTACTCTGAGAGGGTAAAATTTAGATAGAAATTGGGTGATTTTTTACAACGAGGTTATTTATTATTTTTATTTTATTAATGGCACTCATTACGGTTATTAAATATAAGCGTATTTGAAAACTTTATATAAAAATATTATTTTATTTGAAGATATTTGAAAAAAAACCAACATGGCCACACCAAAGCGGTCTTTTTCCGTGTAGCTCCTCCTCCGTGACTGAAATGCAACATTCCCCGGCACATGTTTGTTTGAGACACAAGAGAAGATCATGTAAGTACTTATTTAGTTATTTGTCGTAATACTATATTAATATTATTTTCATTTACAATGGAAAATACAATGTGTATTTAAAGACAATGGGTAATAGGTGTAGGTACTGAATTTCAGTGAGCAAAAAACGACGGAATGTTTCCGGAACTTTTATTAAAAAAGTAACCCATAAAAACCAAGTTTTTATTATACTCCCTTTCTTTGTAAATTATAACAACAATTAAAGACGAATTAAAACATATAACATAACACTAAACTTACAGTAATTTAATATATTTCTAAAATGTCAGATGTTTTGAGCTTTGATAAGACACTTCATGCTTTGAAGGTTAAATTCTAAAAACATTTGTCAGTCAATTTAGATTTTCGAAGTTCGTAGTGAAGTACCTATTATGTATACCGACGGAGTAATTCAAATTTAGAAAATATTCCGTGACGTTATCGGGCCGCCGCGCCGTTACCAGTAATTAAACTTTTGTAATGATTTTAAAAACCATTAAAATGTCTAAAAATCCGAAATTATACTATAATTATTATTTTCTTTAACGAAAATTTGATAAATCTTCTTGATCGCCGCCACGAGTCTACTTGCAAAGTTTCAGCTCGATTGGATCACGGGAAAAGGGTTAAAAATCGATCCAAAGTTTTTTCGACGGCAAGCCGGCAAGCAAGCAGACGCCACGGGTTAATATAAAGGGAGTAAAAAACGACGGAATGTTTCCGGAAATTTTAGTAAAAACGATCACATTTTGGACGAAAAACCATTTGGCATTGTGTGAGCCGATGGCGGCGCTCGCAAAGCCGTTACTCCAAATAAAGAGTATACATTGTAAACATCGCAAAAGGAAGATTGGGCGAGTTCGTGATACCATTGTGCGCAGCCGCGGCGCTGGACGCCGTTCTCCGGCAATAGTGAAGAGTGAAGATCCGTCGAAGACCACGTACGGCAAAAAGTCGAGGGAAACTGCGGAACGAATGCCGGATGTATAAAGTACACCGCGGACTGACAGAACGTACACCTTCGGCCGTATTCTGAAAATAAGATTGTTATTTTGGTGAATAGTTTTGATGAAAACTCAAAAATAGACGGAATATTTTGAGTTTGTTCAAATTTTTCAGAACTCGGTACTGGAGATATCAGTAGCTGGGATAGTGAAATTGGTAACACGCTGTCCGCGTAAGACAGAGGTCCGTGGTTCGAATCCAGGTTCCAGCATTTAATTTTTCAGTTTTATTATTTGATATTTGTGTTTCTCTTAATTTCATTTATTTAATCTAGTAATCAATTCTAACCTCTTAACGTCGCTTTAAAAATAATTCAAACCGAAAGATGTCACCGACACGTAGGTACGGATAAAATAACGCGTCAGGATTTAAAATAAATGTTTTGAACGGTTTAACTGATTTTGTAAAATTAATTAATAATTATTGTACTGTTATCCGGAATACGTCTCTCCGCCAAATTTCAAAGAGATTATTTGTCAGGAAGTGAGTCAAATATTGATAGCGAGATTTGTCCCTATCCCCCTGAAGTGAAGCTAAGGAAGTTTTTGATGGACAAATAAAAATATAAAAAAATTACGTGTCAAATGTATTGGAAAATACTGTAAAAATAACCACAAGTCGATAAAGTAAGACTGTCCCGATTAAAGAAAAATACAGAGAATTTAAACACATAACTAAAAATTGAGGTGGCGCCGCGCAACTAAACTTAATCCCATAAATAAATATTCTACTGACCCGCAAACCTACAGTGCCATCCGTCGGTAGTCTGGGTAACTACGGTATGTCTAGACAAGGTAATTAAGTACTCGAGAATTAAAACTGATATTTGAATACCTAATGCAGCATAATTAATTCCTTTATTGAATGCTACTCGCATACGACCAGCTAAGGTAGGAAGTGGTGAGTTGCTCTACCGAAAGTTTGGTTTGACAAATTAAAACCACGAAAATTACGGGAATATTTTGACTATTTTAAAACAAAGCTCCAATATATATCGCATCCCTAGTCTTGGACTCCGAAAATTCAAGAATTCTTGGATTTATGTCATTATGGAAAAAAGTTTTTGAACTAACAATGTTATTTTATTATTTTCTATGCTTTTTAAAAGAAATGTTATTTTGTTATAAGTTTAAGGAGGCATAATAATAATAATAATAATGTACATGATGGGTCATCTCAAAATTGCTTGATGAAAATATTTCTTTGTTTAGTATGATACCCCAAAAAATTATTAAAAGTATAATAATCCTTTTCATATTTTACATTATAAAATTTTAAAAATTATTAAAAAATACAAATTATAGTGCACAGTAAGAAAAATATAATGGCTTACTACACACAATCTTCGATTTCTTTCTGAGAAACGAAGCATTGAATCCCATTAACACGGAATGCCATTTTTTCGATATGTCGTAGTGAAAGGACTAGGGGTGCGATAAGTTAATAAATTGAAAGCCTGGTATGTTAACCTAATACTACCTCTGTTCTCGGATAACCCCGTACCGACATCAGGTAGCTAAAGCCCGGTCGCCGAAAAGAGAGAATTTCGTACATTGACACTGCGCTACGTATCCTTGTCGCTCGCGCACGAATATGTTGCTGTCACGCTCGCACAGGCAGAGCGAGCGAGCGTCACAGCAACATATTCGCAACATAATGGTGCGCGAGCGACAAGGATACGTAGCGTAGGGTCACAATTTAAGGATTATTCAGAAAATACTCCGAAATTTACTTGATTTTCAGTGAATTTTAGATGACCGTGTTCATTTTAAAAATCCTCACGTTGGCTGACGGAAACATGCCAATATGAAAAGTTTTTTTAATGATTTTACATACACTTTGGTTTAGTATTTTTAAATTCAGATGAGGGACTGCGAAATGATTTCCCAGCTGTTGTGATCGCAATAATTATCCATTTCAAGAAATCGAGGGAAACCGCTGCACCGCGCGTACTCTGCAACAGCGATAAGGTATCTTTATTACCCAATGCACAGGCCGAACGATAAAATAGGGCCGGGCCTAAAGTAGAGAAAGCCTCTAATTATTAAAGTCGGAGGTGTTCAATAATATCCAATCTCGATAAGCTCTGGTAACGAAATGTGACGATGCAGAGCTGGCTGGCTGACTGCCGGCTGAGGATACATGGGGACAATCACATATTTGGCCGTATTATGAACTAAGCAATATTGCTATATCTGTATCTTGGCAGTTATTGTATAACATTATGATGCCGCCGATTTTGATGTTTTAAATTTGACAGGTTTGAAATTCATGAATATAAATATCATATAAGAAATGATATTTTAGCAAATTGAGAAACCTACGTACTAAAATTTTCCATATTAAATTTTGTGAAAAAAAAATCTCTCCAAGCGAATTTGGACTAAATAGGTATGTTTTATTTTAATTATAAGTAGTAACGTGTTACCTTTAATTTATGATAGTCGTAACTAAATAAAATGTTTGTTTCATGTTTCGTGTAAAAAGAAAACTGACGTGTTTTATTCGAGTTTCTTTTTAAATATTTCTAAAGTTTTTTTATATCCTTTACTTTACGTTAAACATTGAGAAATTGTGAAATTACCTTTCATATAGATCTAAAAATTTATACGAAATAATACTGATAACCTTCGTAGTACTGTTAAATTGATGGTGTTCACAAATCTGAAAGATATTTCAAACTAATTGCGATTTCAAAATTTGCGAACTAATGTTCACTTAACTTTTAGATAAACCTATATCAATAAATAATTAGTCTTCTCGATTAGGTTGGTTCAGTTTTAAATGTAAACGTATAAGTAAACCTTCGAGCTATTTCATATTTCATAAGCACCTCGCTAAGCTTCGCTTACATTACAACTGCAAATATAAAATGAATACAGGGTGACTGGTGTTCGATGTATTCATTTTAAGGGATGACATGAGTATCTATTTTCAAATCCTTCCGTCCAACTTGCCTACTTACTTACCGTTTCACCAACGAGATAACAAATAAGATACGAGCGACACTCTCTTCCGTCCTGACTCAGAACTTTCGTTTCATTCTCATTCATACATCTCCTCGCGCTTCTCGTCGATAGTTGAGACTTCAACCAACTTACTAAAAGTTCAAAAGCGCATATTGACGATAAATCTGATTAATTTTAAAAGTCCTATCAATTAGTTAATTTCAAAAGAATTAAAAACGGTCGTAATGCAAGCTAAAAACTGAATGGGCTTTTATGATGTAGACTTTGGACGAAGTATAAATAAATTATTGATTGTTTGATAAAGATTTCGTTTTTCGAATTTTATCGAAATTATCATTTTTGTATTGATAATCGACGATTAATTTGTAACGAAAAAAGTTGTACGAATCGGGGATACACTGTTAATTCATATTATTCTTAAAATTGCTAAGTATGCCTATATTTTTCACAACACTGTTCAATATTTCAAACTTTTACTAACTAACGTTCACTTAATTTTATGGAATATACCGCATAAATGTTCTATCTTGTCTTATCCTACGGATGTCTCACATAAGCTAAGAGCGCCTTAATTCGCGTGAATCACATTGTGATTTTATCTATCTTAAGTTATTGAGTTGACTAAGCTCTGAAATCTGAAATACATACATTTACTCTGGGGTTTGGACAACCCACCAGAATAATCATAGAAACTTAACTTAATTAAGCGGTCAAGATCATAATGTTGAAAATTTTCAAGGTAGAACTGTTTTAAATGTATTTATTTGCAGAATTGTCCCACAAGTATGTCATCGATTTTAATAAATCAATAAACTTAAATGACCCGGAAGCCAGGTACACCTGCTCGTTAAAAATATGTCAAACCGTGTCAAGGCAATGGGTCAAAGTTACCACGAGAAACCGTATAAAATCCTATTTTTACGATTGGTTAATTGGAAGTCTCACGTGTCTGTCTGAAACGGCATCGATAAACGGTGTATTAAATCAAAATTTATGGCCTTTTTCAAAAAAGTGGGTATGTGTACTGCACACCAACTTCTCGCACAAAAATTTCCGCGTGTGGGTACGAAGTTCTCCTTTCACTCGGTGTAATAATGATTTATTTGAAAATAAAAAAGATAATGGACAACGAATGAAGAGAACATAAAAATTTATTTGTTAACACGGGCGCAGGGGGCACACAAAGTAATACCGCGCGTTTTACAACCGAAGCCAATCGAACGCCTTTTCTTGAGGTGGCGAAGAAAAGTTAACCGATTATGTCAAAACATTTGCTTTTGATATTCGGAGAACATTATCAATAAATAGCTCTATGGACGTGTTCAAAAGTTGCAAAAGTACGAGACTCCAAACGTATGACCATAAAATTGTATAGTTTACACCACACTCTAGCTTTGGAAAACATTTTCCATCAACTATTTATTAAAATAAAATTTGTATTTAAAATAGAAAACACCAGCAGGTACTTAAATATGAAATTAACTCTAGTTCATTAGATATAATGTCTAACGAAGTTATTGCTCCATTAAAGATTTTCATGATAAGATGGCTAGGTATCTAGTTTGCAGGGGTGTTCAGTGAAAACAAGTATATATTTTGAAAAGAAACACAAATAAGAAATATCTCGTAATATTTCGATAACAATAATTAACATATTATTCAGATTTGAATATTTCATAATATTCTGTCAAATAAATATTTAATTTCGTTTTTTTTTAAATATTTCTTTAAATAAAAGTCATGCTTCTTGTTCTCACTGCATGCCCCTCTAAATTGTACTTGTATTGGGTGTCAGTAGACTACACAATATGCCTCAAGATCCGATCTTTTTGCAGTCGGGATAAACCAAATTTTAGAATTTTTATGTCGAAAATTGCAATTTTAGAAGTATAAGACAGTTTGACTTTCGAAAATACTCGTCAAACACAGTGTATAAAATTCTACAGATATGAACGAAATCCCTTCTTCAGACGAGGGGATTGGGTCACAACGAAAGTAAGTCCTGCCTCACGTATATTTAAGACACACATGCATTATTTATTCTGGCATAATTAAATTCCCATCAAAACAAAATGTATTTTTTACACATGATATCGTTTTTGTTATTTTGTTTTAATTTCTTCCAAACGCGACTTATTTACTAAGACATTAAACTTTTAAAAAATTAATTATTTTGACCTTTTCATAATTGTTTGAAAATTTACAAGTTCATAGTATTTTTTCAAACGTATTGGAACCAGCCGTGGAAATAGACTGTGTACCCAAGAAAATTATATTAATTGTGGGGTATACAAGCAAAGGCAGCAATATCAAAAAAAATGTACATTTACTAAAAACAATTTGTACAATTTAATAAATTTGAGTGTCTATAAGAAATAAAGCCTATTAGTTTATAGGAAACACGATTTTGGAAGGGATAAAATAAAATCTATAATTCAGTACATTCTAAATTAGTAATCTTCGGTGACTGCATTCTAAACATTTTTTTAACTAGTAGATGTTTGTCCATCGGAGAGGGACTTTTGATATCTGCAAAATTCACAAAATATATCACATGAATGAATGTCGTAATAACGAAGTTAAGACGGACGGGCGGACGGTCGGACAGACAACGAGATTATTACAATTGGGATAATTAACCAACCGATAAAATATATAAAAACCTCATATGTAGGACCTTTATCACTCTGATCGTTTCCAAAACCGGTTGGTTAAATATATAAACTCAACTGGTTATAAAATAAAATAAATATGTTCAATTTTCTTAAAATGAATAATCATAATGTATTTCCGATAAACATTAAATAAACACAAAATATAGTTTGTTAAATACATAATCAAATTGTACGGCATTTTTATATATGAGAAAGATTAAAATTGAAATATTACATTCCATTTGTACGAATTTATGTGAAAGATTAATATTAAGATATTGATATATTGGGTCTCATTTTTATGACTTCAATGTAAGTAGGTTAGTCGTTTCAACTCAATGGCCGGTTTTGCATAATATTACGGTAATAGATGTCGCGACGAAAATTACCAACGAGAAAGCTTCATTTGTTTTAATTGCACGACTGTAATTTTGTAAAACTGTAAGGAAACCCTTTTTGAAATGGTAATTATTCATTTTAACAGAGTCTAGAGGAGACAACGGTACAGTCTCTGAATTTTTGTTGTTATTTACGATAGAAGTTTCGTGGAATACTCAATACGTGAAGTATCACTGGCTTGTTGCTAGGCGCGTGGGCAACTACAATGACTATGCCCATCGCGACTGACGTTCAATGTCAATTTTGGGTAAAGCCATGTATTCACTAGGGGACAAATCGCGAAACATTCCGCTCGGCATGTCGCATCAACATCTACGCTTATGTTTCGGGGACAATGACGCGGCCATTTGACATGTACACACCGGGACTCGCATATCTTGTCGCGGAAATGTCACCCGATGAGCTTATGTTGACAGCTGCGGTATCTCATTTGGCGAAAACGGGGTTTTACTGTAGTAAATTGAATATTATTATAATTATAAATGTTGAATATTATTAAATAATTATTGTTTTCCAGACGTCGCGGAAATATATCGCCCTATGAGGTTATGATGATGATAGCCGCGTATCTGTTTATGTTAATGAGTTTATCGAAAAGTAAGAGGAGAAAAAAGAGGAGAATGCGAAATTATTTACTGCAAAGAGAAAGAAGGACGGACATTCTATGCGATCTTCGATCGATACAGCTCGACGAGTTCAAGAACGATTTCGTTTCCCCGCATTGTCATCTTGACAGATACAGCGCATGCGTATTCACTTGTAAACATACCACGTGGTACTGACGCTCCGCGGAATGTTGCAGTGAGTACGCTCGGGTACCGTGCGCATGGCAACGTTGCCACGGCACGTAGAAATGCCGCGCTATGTTGTGCGCGAGGTCGCGGAACAGTGCACGACGTTGCAACGTCACGTAGACTCTATGCCGCGCGTGCTGTTGAGGGACAATTTGTCCCCTAGTGAATACATGGCTTAAGCCTTAATAATAGTACTTGTAATAGTACTTGAGGATGGCTTTGTTAAAAGTACGTTCTAATAGTACTTGAGGATGGTCCTGTTAAAAGCCGCAACAACAGTAGAACTTGTATGAGAAGATGTATGAATGTGACCGAAGCAAAAGTGGTGTGCCAGGATAGAAGAGTGTGGCGTTCAATCCTCTCTGCCTACCCCTTCGGAGAAACGGCGTGATGGTTAGTTAGTTAGTTAATAATAGTAAATCGATCAGTCACTAGTACGTATGAGTTTTAAATTTAAAAATGTTTCTTACTACCTGTAAACCGTCAAAAGTGACGGAAAATTGGTTCGAGTCTTTGCTAAGCCATAGTATGTATATATTTATAGTATCTTTTTGGCTGTTTACGGAGTGACGTCGGTAACAGTATGCGTAGAGCGGCCGGTTCGTGTTTGCTGGCCCGGGGTTCAAGCCCCATCTGTGTCGGGTTAAGTTGTTTTTTAACCGTGAATTGAAACGAAATTACGGACGTTATATGGAGTTACGGACAGACATAGGAATTATTATGTATGATTCTTTCAAATTAACGCAATATGTAAGTAACAGATGCCGGCATTGCTTAGTTAATAGAACTGTTGCTAATCGCGGAGTTAAACAGCATAAAAAATATTGAGCGCGTATGAACGCGCGTTAGAGTTATACTTATTTGGCAAACATAAAATAAACAGCGCATCACTTCTTTCAGCACAACCGCCAAATCACAAAGAAATGTAGAACTATTTGAATGTGAGGAGCGCGAAATGAACCAGCCGCAAGAACTTACAACTAAAGAGATATCCGCAGATTACAGATCCCTGTTATGTTATATAATATATAACATAAGATAAAGCTGGGAAAAGAAAACCAAACAGCAGAACTACCAAGAAGAATAGGTCTGGGCTGGGCAACATTTGGTAAATTGAAACACTTGTTTGAAAATAAAGAAATCCCAATTTGACTGAAAAGAAAAATGTTCGATACATGTATCCTACCGATGCTTACATATGGACTAGAAACAGCAACACTGACAGAAAAAAGCACACAAAAATTAAAATGTACACAGCGGGCCATGGAAAGGCAGATGCTCGGCGTAAGTCTTCGAGATAAAATCAGAAATGAAGAAATAAGACGCCGAACAAAAGTTGCTGATATATGATATGACCGTATTGTAAAATGGCAGTGGGCTGGACATATGGCTCGACAGGAGGATACTAGATGGGCACCCAGAATCCTACAGTGGAGGCCCTGGACAAACAAGCGTCGGAAGACCTCCCAAAAGGTGGTCCGATGACATAGTCCAGCAAGCAGGAAGAACCTGGATGCGAATGGGGAGAAACAGAGACGAGTGGAAGAAAATGGAAGAGGCCTACATCCAGCAGTGGAGGGAAAAAGGCTGAGGAAGAAGAAGAAGAAGTTATGTTATGAGAGTGTTATCTAAGTAATGGCCGTCCGGATTACAGTATCGTCAACGATTTTACTATACCAATCACTGAATATGTATAAATAACTATAGTATTGTATTAAAAATAGGCGTAACTATGTAAATAAACTTACACATTTTGAAAACTTCTAATAACTTTACCGAGAAAGGGTTTAATTCTACTGAAATGCTTCAGTAAACAGCACTGTTCATTTAATACTAATGCCGCCCATCGTATTATATATTTGCTACTCAAATGATTGTTTAAATGCCCAGTGCGTACCTTAATCTGCAGTACACTTTTGGTCGTTGTGTAGAGTTTTTAAATAGTACATCCTGTTTCTTAAATACCATGAATATAAATAAATCTTAACCTGTATCGTTGAAAACCGTGTCGGAAACATTCTTCCGACGAGCAATGCGGGTAGGCAGAGCAACCTGGGCTTTTAGACAATTTCAGTGACCCACGCACCAATCTGTAGTACAAAATAGTTGCATTACCCAGTCCCATTGTGGATTGAAGAGTTAAGCGAAAGAACTCGCGACGGCGAGGAGCTCGGATCGTACAAGTCAGGGATAAGGAACCGTTTTAAGCTTACGTGCCAAGAAATCTAAAATTCTATATCTGTTTTCTTTGTCTATACTGTGCTATACTTATGAGTAATCTACGTGTCTACTCATATGTGTACAATTTTTTGTTACACTGCATTTTACATTACAATAAAACAAAATGTACTTTTTGTTTTAACATATTTTGTTTAAATGTACTTACATATAAGTAATAATTGTAACCTTTGCCTGTCTCAACACATAGCTCTCTAGTGAGACAGGCGTAGTATAATTTAACTCAAATAAATGTAAAAGTAAAGAAATGAAATAAAAAAAAATTAAAAAATTTAAAATTATGTTTAGATATGCAATCATTAAAAAATGTATAAACGGTTTATACTCAAATAACGTGACAATAGGTATAAGGTACACGTTCAGATAATAAAATAAAACAGGTATATTTTTAATTCCATATTTTAATTCCATAACTACTGGCCTGGTTTATAATTTGCAAAACAAAATACCACTACCTTCATTTGAATAAATTTAGTTTTTTTAATTTATAATAAAATGTTATTCTTCTATGTATATGGTAATATTAAAATAAACCAGTTCAAATAGCATTTAAATCTGTTTTTAAAATAAAATGATTTTCCTTTAAGAATCGTGCCAGTTAAATTCTCTGCGTGCTACAGATTCACTATCACTGGTATAGGCAATAAACATATAGGTTAACAGTGCAATCGGTCATAGAAATAGCGGTCGGTGCAATCGTGTGAATGGGACACTTTTGACATATTGGTGACGTCAGAAAAAAAAAACATTTTATATATAAAGAAGAAAATACAACGTATGTCACAATTTAGAAGTGTTTTTCCTTTCGCCACCTAACTACTCTACTCGTAAGTTCTCGGAATAAAAAAATACCGGTTCCCTCTAGCGACAGTAGGCGTGTGACATTAAGCTAATGATATTTAAATGTACCGAAAGCTCAGTACATTAATTTATGTAAATTGTTGAAGTTTCCATGAACCAGCAGGTAACAAAGGGCTGGTAGCCACTTTGGGACCACAGTGGGCGACGTACTGTCGCAGTACAATTCCATTAATTTTGGGTAGATTATTATTTACCTTTTCCCCCTGATGTTTCTAGAGTTACAATATGCATTACATATGTCTTCTAGTACAAAATAAAATAAATTATAAACATGTAGGTATGTCAAAATGTGAACTGCTAAGTTTATCGTTGCATATGCATCAAGGTACATAGGTAAGTACTAGTTCTTTGAATATATACAGGATGTAATAGAGCTAGTCCACAATACTATTACAATTTTTTTTTTTTTTTTAAAAAAAAATAGAGATGTGAACACGGAATACGTGTCACATCAATATTCTTACTATTTTCAAACTAAGCTAAGCGCTTGTACTATGAAAATAGGACTAACTTGCTAGTCTGGAGTGAGGATCGAACCCGCAACCTTTGGATCACGAGGCCAGTGTCCTAACCACAAGACCAACAATTGGATTTTTACTTTAATTACGAGTCGAAAATGTTTAAGCAACAATAGTTTCCGAGATATGCGACATCGGTGTTTGCACTTTGTTTTCAATACTTCTGACTCGTTTTCTGTGAAACGTTGGACTCTCATTTAAAGTAATTTGTATCGAATATGGAAAACTCATTCGCTTCAATACATGTCAAATTATATGATAAAATTTGACTCCGAATATTAGAGTATTAAAGCGAATAAATATGAAATATTTTAAATAATTTATTTTAATTAACTTTTACAGAAGGTAAAACACAAATATTGAAAAAAAAATGCAAATTTTGATGTCTACTATCTCCCTAAGGGTTGGTTAATTAAAAAAGATGTAAATTTTTCCTTACAAATGTGTTATGCAAGGAAGAGGAAAGATTTCATTTCTTTATTATTATATGTAGCAACAAGATTTTATTATTTTAATAAATTGCGGTAGGTACACAATTAAATTATTATCATGTTGGAATACCATCACTGTATTGCATGCAGCGGTAATAGTGCAATTCACGCAAAAAACCTTGTAAAATGTGTAAACAGTAAAAAGCTGTAACAGTGATTGACACGAGAGATGAAAATTTTTTTATATCACCTGTCCGAATGCTGTTATAACATATTACCCCACCGGACTGTGGCGTGATGGGGGCAATTACAAGAAACCGCAGGGTCGCGGCCCGGATGGGAACTGGGCCGAGACCGAAATAAGAGGAGTCGCGAACCCCTCGAGGGGCGGCGGCCCGCTGCACCACTGCACTACCGCTACCTTAATTGAGAAGTTCTGGCGGACCCGGATCGCGGCATCCTCGAGGTAATAACCGAAATTACCCGCGAACCGTAAAAACAACACAGATTAATTCATAATGGCGGGCGTATCGGGTTGTACGAGCCAAAACAAAACAAAATTGACGAAAATGCGACGCGTTCATATCGAATATTCGGGCAGTCTTGTCCGAATGCATCATCGGGCAAGACCGAATGAAAAACGATACGCTTCGGGTACGTAAAATGGTAGAGTTCATCAGGATTACATTGCAACAACGCAAAAATGTGACACAAGGACTTAGGCTCCTAATATAAAAGCGGTAAGAGAACAATAGGCTGCATAATCACTAGAATTTTGTCATACATCTACTGATAATATAGCCTAGAATGCGGTAGGCTATATGGTGCCAGAAAGTAACGCAATCTTTTTCAAGTTTTTGTAAAGGTGTTTGTAATTAGCGCTCTTGAAAAGTATTAATTCTTCAAGGTATAACATAAGTTGAGTGAAAGACTAAAAATATTTTATAATATGAAATTATTCTTAGCGTGAAAAAGTGTGCATATGTCTTGTAGTTGATAATACAATTTTATCACATCATCAGATAATAATTAGCCATGCATATATTCACTTTCATATAATATTTCTGTAATGTGACAGACTTCCACATTTTTTTACATTCTCTGGTAGATCATTATATTTCTTTAGTCCTTTGTGATTCAATGTTAATTTGTGTATTATTTTCTTCTATTTAGAATTCTTATTTCTCTTGTATTATGTCCATGAATATCTGTTATATATTTTTTCATAAATTATTATTTTAAATTTTAATTTATCATTTTATCAATTAAAATTGTATATATGAAAATCGTTGTGTTTAGCTTTGGTCCTCGTTCGGTGAGCCAATCAAAATCTATTAATACCTTATCAATTTTAGATTATCTATTTCTTCTTAGAGTGATTTCTTATGGCTATCTTGTTGAATTCGTTTAGATTTATGTCGTCGAATTTATAGTTGTGCCCAGATATTTTCATTGTAAGGAGTTAAGGAGTGTCCGCCCCTGCTGCCTGTGTAGGTAGCTCAATCTTATTCGGAAGGAGTCAAATTATTTACAGCTTGACAGTCTGGAACCTTTTCAGGTGATAGCCGACGAGGTGATATCCTCGGGAGAGAAAATAAGAGGGATCACTCAACTGTCGAAACTCGAGATACACGTATATACATAGCTATACATAAGGCGGGAGTGGTTGAGAGTGCCAACAAAAGATCTCAAATGAATAAATTGATCGCTTGAGTTCTCGTGTTGATCAGAAGAAGTGTTATACACCAGCCTAAACAACTGACGAGGGTGTGTAAAAAGCGAAAAACAGGTTTCAGGATAGGAATGTGTGGCAAAGGTAAGCACAATCCTTTCTGCGTATCCTTAAATTTTTTCTATGTCACGAGCGAATAAACATGCCCATCTTTCCATTTCAGTTTTCGACCATGCAGAAATGGGATTAGGCAGGATTTTGTCGAATATTTTGAATTATTGAGCCGTTAATACAAATTAATGATAAAATTAAGCCAGCATATTTTAAAGCCTACCTCTACCATTCAGGTCTCCTATACTGCTCCACTAAGCTAAAATGTAGTAAATCCATACTTTTTGAAAACTGTTTGTTTTTATGGTTTTGGATACTTGAGGTCATATTTTACCTTTCTAATACGCTTGTTTTACGTATTTCCATCAAAATATTAAAATATAACCATTTTTAACTTGCAGTATACCCATCTGGGGTATGTAAAATGTCGCTCATTTGCAGTTTTAAGGTTTAAAATATGTACGTCAAATAATAATAAAATAACCTTTTTTATCCGTATTAATTCAATATCTATTGGCTGAGCAAAAAAACATTCATTTGAATACTAGAAATTGCTCCATTCACATTTCCTAGATTTACTCAGTAATTTATTTAATGGAGATACTGCTTTTTAGTTTAGTGGGGCAGTATAAGGTAGGGTTAGGCTTTAACCTACTGTCATCTGCCAAAAGGGGTCCATGGTCATAAGTCAAAGGATCATGTTCGTGAAGGTGAGCAAAAAATAGTGGATATAAAGATAGATTACATCGATTACATGATTACATACAAAATGAATGTCACATGATTAAATTAGCGCATCGGACATGCACCATTATACTGATCTGTAAAGATCTGCCTTTGAAAATGCATTACTCAAACGTAATACAACCATACAAGAATTTACTTTTCACTTATTATTTATTGCGTTTATAATTATTTTGGAATTAAAAAGTTTTAAATAAAAAACTTGACTGTAAATTAAATTGGAAGATGATCTTGCTAGAAGCCTAAGCACAAAAGACGTAGATTGTGTGTCAACACAACATATGGCCTTTATCCTCTTTGCCTGTTTAGAGTGCGAATGGCATTATAAACGGAATGTTAGTTAACCAACAATTCAATAAGAGTACCTTACACATGTACAAAGAAGTGTAATATGTATTTTGCGCTTCTTACAAAACAATATGTTAACCAAACAACACCTAAAACAAACAAAAAATAAACGTAATTATTTTTGACAGCTTATTTCACGATCGACGAAATCACTTGATCACGACTCGGACAAATTCGGCACAGATTTAAATTTCACGCTAGGTCTTGATTTACCCCGCCAAAACCGGCACATTTTTGTAAAAACCGACATCGAAAGATTCAAGAAATTACGATCAAATAGGTAGGTCAGATGTAAGACAAAACCGCCAGGCAAGTTCCGCGGAGAATTTGCATAAAATTGGATTTATTACAAAATGCACGGTGCTACAAAAGCGAAACGAAGGAAACATGGGGAATGGGGATACATGATTTACAATGTCTGGTCTTCTTCAATTATTCAGAAAACTGAAGTTGTAGGCTTAGTCCCAAGACCAGGTCAAGCCCTACCCTCCCATACTGTGGTACCTTAAAACGTAATCCTTAGATCCCGGCCCAGTTTAGTGTGTATGAATTTCGGAATTAGTACGTATTTTCAGGAATAGTAATTTGTATTAATAACGGTATGACAAACGGTAAATATCGGTTACATATTGTTAGAATCATTAGCATCAGCGTCAACCTTGTCGCGTTTCATAATGATCTTCGTAAGGATAATTTCGAAAAATAAATATTGTTATAACTCTACCCGAGTATCGACAGAATCAGTAGCTCTCATCGACATTACATAAACTCAAGTAGAGTTATAAGTTCTTCAATAAATGCAAATTCACTTTGTGGTAACATTTTATATTATTAAAAATTAAAACAAATCCCTTTGTTTGAACCACTAATTTTATTTTAAAACACTCAACATGTTTCGGGACCAACGGTCCCTTCTTCAGGAGGATACAAGGTGCACTGGAATAGGAATAAATTGCATTACAAGTATAGAGAATGAATAGCAGTAATGTAAAATTAGAAAAATTAGAAATTTTAGAAATTAGAAAACGCATTAATAGTAATTTAAACATAATAAATAATCAAACTCTCTTTACTAACAGTCACCTTTTAAATATATTCTCTTATTATTTTTTTATGTATACCTTTGATTGTCCTATGCTTTTGTTTCTTGCTTAACTTGAGTAATCTATGCTTGAACGTTTTCTTTGTTTGTTTTGATTCTATGACTTTCCAATTTATTCTCTATACTTGTAATTAGTCTCTAGTATACCTTGTATCTTCCCGAAGAAGGGACCGTTGGTCCCGAAACGTTGAGTGTTTTAAAATAAAATTAGTGGTTTAAACAAATTTAATTGTTTTAAGAGTTATAAGTGTTTATTTTTCAACATTATCCTTAAATCCTGAAGAGAAAATGAATAAAACGGTATGTTACCTAAAGCGTCGTATTGCATAGGTACCTACCAATCAGAAACCAGCAAATAATATAGGGTAGATAACAGGAAACATTTCGAATAAGGTATTCGCTTGTACAAAAAGAGTAGGTACATTAATATAATTTTTCTTTACTCTGATCGAATAATAAGAAATATTATTTAGGTAGGTACGGAAACAAACGGTGTGCGGTTATGCCGCCCGAGGCGTCTGGCTGTTTGGCCCTTCACTGTTGGTATCGCGGAGGAAAGAATATTTGAAAAGGAGCATTCGCGCTCATAAATGTTTCTCGCAATGCCATATTTCCCGCCCTGAAAACGCTCGAAAACATAACCTATAAAAAGTTCGCGGGGATAACTCACGGAACTGTGTGCAATGAATAAAACAACAAGAGAGGGGAGCACATGTATCCGCCGGAGAAGCTTATTTGCTGTGGACACAGCCGCGTGTATAAATAAGTAAACACACCTATGCAAACGTTGCATACTTAACACAATAAAATATCGCATTAAAAAGGCCACTTATTTAATGGTTTTTTTTAAATATATGCAAGGTATAGCAATGCTATTCTTTTATACTTCACACTTATCCAAACGTTGCATACATAACAATGATATTCTTTTATACTTTACAGATAGATTCGCACCTCCGACTTCCGACCGCACCTCGAATATGCATCGAGTATTTGTAATCTTTACTATAATGTGCATATTGAAAAACTTGAAAAAATACACAAGATCGCTTAGCTTTAGGTTACACATTCTACGGCAGCACTATGCAGATTCATTGAAATATTTTAAGTTTAAAAAAAACGAACAGCTCTCGACATTTTAAAATTGTATAGGATCTGTCGAAACCAATTTAATTATCCCCCCCTATTATCACTTACACACTGCCTCTTCCACATTCCTGTTGCTCGCACCAACTCTGGATTACGCTCACCCACAGTGGGAATGTGCCGATCTTACAACGATTCATTCACCGACATTGATATCTATCTTGTTTCTTCATACGATCTAAGATCACAAGTGAACATTATTCTGCGTCGCTTATTATTGATTCAATGTTGTGATGTAAGATACAAATAAACTTATACCTACTTATCTTAATATGTTATATCTAACATTGTTACTTTATATTTTATTTACTACAGTTACTGTATATTTACACACTGTTATTTATTGGGCGACCTGTTAAGCAACTTATATCGAATATTATAAATTCCTTTGCTGTAATATGTCAAATGAAATTAATAAAACCTTGCACAAATTTGAATAAGAATTTTGCTACAAGGTATATTCGATCATTTTACATGACTTCTATTAAAACGAATGAATTTTTAAGTTTATTAAGTTAAGTTACTTGGTATAATAGATAAGAATTTTTAAGTTTATTAAGCTAAGTTACCTGGTATAATAGATACGGAATTACGTTTGTTTTCAGCCTGGGGATAATTTGACTAACAAATGTAGGTAAATTTAACAGAAGTATATATAATTCTAGAATTGAAAAAGTATCATTTCTTAGAAACAGACAATACAGACATAATATACAGAAAATAATACGCGCAATGTAAAAAAAATGGACGATAGTGTACGCATTAAGCATTTACAATCAAAATCGTAGAGTTACATTTTTTGCAATTCATTATTCATCCAAACGTGTACATCAAACTGACCTTAAATTTTCCAAAAAAAATTCTTATTACGAATTCCATAATTAAGTTTACAATTTACTGAATGTTTGAACCACGTTTTAGAGTATTAATTAGACGTAGATTGAACATACATTTTTAAATTTCACATAAAAATAACGATGATACAATAAAGTTTATATTTTTTTATATCAATATTCCTACAATTTCAATAAGTCCTTGTGCTGCGGCCGATCGACAATCAGGCGAGCGTCTTACTTAAGTGCTTTTACTGAGAATTTGATGACAATTTTTCCAGGATAATCTATTCTGGACTCGGATCCCCGGCTGCGCCGCATGACCGTGATTCGTCTTTATGTTAGTCATCTCGTCATCTCGCTCTCTGTCCTGCGTCTTCCGTCATACGCCCGCCGATGCGACAAACATAACCTCTAATCCAGTTTATGAGGTCAGCGGCCCTTTTCAGAGCTCGGCCCCATTCCGAAATCAAAATAGAGCGACGCGGGAACGCCGCGGGACACAAACTAGTAAAACATACGAATAATATATACCCAACTAACTAAAATGCACAACATTCTTTCCTGGTGCGTTATAATTTTGATAATATACAAAAAATCTTTTTGATAAAGTGCCAGGAATTCGAGAGACGCAGGCGCGAGCCTAGCGGGAGCGGAAGGCTTGCACACCACTCATTGGCGACAACTTTAACCAATTTGTTGAAATGTTTCGAAATTCGAATTGCCGATATAAAATAACGCTTCCGCTTGAGCAGAATTTTATTCTGTAAATATTATAAATAACCGTTGACGAAAATAATTTTAAGAATCGTGCGCAAAAAACCTTCAAATTATACGTGTTATTTTACTTTTTTCGTTTTAAGTTTTTCAACGACTTTTTTGCACCAAACGCTGTTTGTCTTTCAATTCAATTCAAGTACATATTAAAGCTACAACATAATTAATATTCATTATCTCATTGTTACGTGTATTTTTTTATGTACGAAAAAAATATTTAAAAGTAGACGAATATTTCATAATGCATACATTACTTGAAAATGGTCATATTACCATGAATTGACCTTTTATTTCATACAAAATTACTTTGAAGGGGAAGTATCGCATATCAAAATATCACATATCAAAAATGAAAACGTAATTGATACTCCGATTGCTGAAATCATAGAGTAAAGATGAACTTGACAGAAAGCTGACTCAAAGAGCTCCTTAATCCCATAAATATACTGGAGTATTCTAAAAATATCTAAGTTCATGCTCGTGTATTGAATAGAATATTAACATTGGGAAGTAACAGAATAAGTCAAATTTCTCTTCTCACTCAAGCTTTTTTGATATAGTATATATTTTTCTCTCTTTTTACGTGCTTTTATTTAACTCTCTTTGTCTGTTTGGTGTTTGTTTGTTGTGGTGGAATCTTGTAATTGATTTTCACCAACTTCCCGACTAGCTAGAGCCCTGAAACTTTCAACATTTACCTAAAGTGAATGACTGTACATTATTAAAACCTTTTCGACATAATTATGTCATTACTTCGATTAAAATTAAAAAAATCCCATTATTATTGAACATTAAAAGCCTACGTAGTTTTGAGATTTATCAATATTAGTGATAATGAAAATTAATTAATTAATTATTATGAAAAAAATGTACCGATTTCAAATTTATTAATTATAGCCGCAGATTCAACTTCGCCATTAGGCGTCGGTACAAAATTTAATATTTTTATTTAATAAGGCAACTAAGAAGGATGGTTTAATGAATTGCATTCTTTATAATTATTTTTTATTTTATTTTATTTATTAAAGCTTCAACAGGCCAAGAGGCCCAATTACAGAAGCGAAACACAACACAAAACACCCAGGCTTGAGTAAATCACATGGATTAATTGTGATCTCACCGGAAATCGAACCCGGAACCCTCGGTGTGAGAGGCCAGTGTCATACCCACTGGGCTACGAGGAGAATAAATAAAAAATATATGCTTTCACACTTAATAACAACGTGTGTATTATTTGGATATACCTACTCTATGGGTGATGTTAAAAAATCTATTACGAATGTATTTTATGCAAAGAAAGCATTTTATAAAAGCATGTCTTCAAATTGTTTTTGATTCACTTGTTATTTATTTAATAGCATCTATCCATAAACAAATGATAATAACTAAAGAAAATTACATCCTGTTATTGAATAGCTTAATGGTTAGATCAGTGTTAAATCATTTTATTATCTACACCCAAAGAGGTTATAATACCTGACTTCGACGTAAAAGTAATTTCTCTAAAATACCAACGATTGAATTGAATATCAATAAAATTAACTCGAACTAAAATTGCAGATAAATTACTTAGTACTTTTTCTGAATGGAATAGGTGCCTATCTCTCCCTGTGTAAATAAATAACAAATATCTTCGTGATAAATAGGAAATAACGCATTTATCGGTTGAGTCGGTATTGTCCGCTAAGGGCAGTCCAACGAGTGAAAACGGTTTAAAAAAAAACGAAAAAACATATATCAAGTATAATCCCGCGATTAGAAGAAAACCAGATCAAAGCGAGATGAGTTGATTTAGTACAGCGCATAAATATTGCTAAATAGTTCACACATACAATAACCCCGCCCACGTGACAGAATAAATTATGACACACGACGCGTTAAATTGAATAACCAAAACAAGTTCCAAATGAAACCGTCCCATTTCAGATAATTAATGCGTACCGAAAGTCAGAGCACGTGTCCCGGGACTATCAAATGCAATAAAAATAATAATACAAAAGATGAATATGAAATATTCACGGGGGCCCGCAGCCATCAAAACCAAGAGCTTCGTAAAATTCACAGCGAGGTTTAAAACCCATTGCAAAATACAAAGAAAATACGCGGATAATGTCCTGTAAACAATTTTGATAAGACAATCGGCGCTTTCGCAATTAAACGCCGTAGGATATATATAATTACAAGGTAAAAGAAAGTTCAGGAGTTTCACGATAATTAATGGCGGTGACCGGCGATCTCTTTCATAAAACAAATGACGTATCGGGTGATTAATTGATTCCATTAAGCTGACGGGGCAAATTTTGAAGATTGATTTTTTTAATCAATACCGCTTGGCTGCATTTACTTTATGTACCCGGGTATGCGTACACCATTAAGAGTATGACCGACTTGTTGAGTACGGTGGGTTTAAAGTTTTCGAATTGCAGTAGATAAATCTTTAAAATATTACAATAAAATTAACCACATTTGAAAAGATTAATTGTATTTTATGATATGGAACAAAACACTATTTCATTTATTAAATTAATGTATCCCCTTTGCAAAGGAAGCGTATTTTTTTATCAATGTTTAAAAAAGAGAAATGAATACATTTGGGGTAATTTTACAGAAGTTCTGAAGTTTTTAAATCGTCA
The DNA here is from genome assembly GCA_016648135.1 of Agrypnia vestita. Taxonomy (NCBI): domain Eukaryota; kingdom Metazoa; phylum Arthropoda; class Insecta; order Trichoptera; family Phryganeidae; genus Agrypnia; species Agrypnia vestita. The sequence continues at coordinate 4,005 of JADDOH010011165.1, read as the reverse complement.
CTGCTTTGTTTGCAAAGTGAATATTAAAAATTTATTGATGAATTTGTCTGAGAAATTTAAAGCTGTATTAAATATTCGGCTATTTAAATATTAGTCAATTAAATCAATAAATTAACAAAGAACAAAAATATTATTTGATAAAAAGCACAATGCATAAAAATTTACAGAGATAAGTAAACCCGTTCATTAAGAAAGGGCGTTGGGTCACAGTCCTGGATCTTGGGTCCCTTGGACCCCGTCGTTTGTATTTAAGACACATTAATACTGCAGTTAATGTATTAATTCTTGCATCATTAAATCTCCTAGTAAACAAACGCATTTTTACTATAGTCGTTTTTTTTTAAATTTCGTTCCAAACAGTGTATTTCCAAATTAAAATGTCTTGTTGTAATAAGTTAGACTTGCCTTCTAAGACATTGTTTGAATGACATTTAGTTTGACCTTTTCATAATTATTGTTAATAATTTTTTTAATAAGTCAAATTAGAACCTGGTTGTCTGTGATAAAAAGGAGATAGGTCTATTAAAAATAATTTTATTTTTGAAAAATAAAGTATTTTCTTAATAAATTGTAACAAGGAAAAATTAACTTAAAGATAATAATTTTATTCGCTGATTTTAAAAGTCGGTTATTACTCATGTACAACATACAAAAACACATAACCTCATATTATCTAAAACATATTACGAATAAATTGTTATACATAAAATGATCAATAATTTTGCAATAATATATTTTTTAATTGGTAGGTACATAATAAATTATAAATCTGCGTATAATACCCCAACAAAATAATACAATTATTGTAATTCCCGTGTGAATATTCAGATGTGACGAAATGTAAAGTACCGTAACATTTTGCACAACTCTCGGCTATCGTTGCAATTCATTTTCATCACTCGAGTCCACTTCCATGAGAACACAACGGATTTGAAGCAATGGATGCTGCATGACCACGGCTTTGTTTCTCCGTGTGTGAAGCTCGTTAAAGCTATATTTACTTGGTTTGTTGATGTATGACTTCCTGGTAAAGGGAAGCGTCTTTCAGGATGGAGAACTGTCGGATATTGTAGTCCATTAAAAAATATTAAATACTTGAGTATTTAGTTAAAAAGGAATTATGTAAATTATTGATGGATTTTGCATTAGAGTTGCAGAGGTTATTCATGCTGATTATTAAATTGGGTAAAAACACAAACTATGTTACTTCAACGTGAGTTTAAATATACAATTTTAGGTTTTACTAATTACGTTCGAGAATAACGGAATCTCTCATCGACAGGTGAAGTATTAAACTGACTACTTTCAAATATATGTGTGCATCGAATTAGATGGAAATACATATAGTTAATTGATTAGGTACCTACTAAAAAAATAAGCCCGAGTTACTGGTGTAAGGGTGGTTGTAACGGGAATATTGATAGAAGTAGAAAAGAGTTAATGAAAGTAATATTATTAATCAAATTAATACCCGAGTTCAAATTTCTTTTCATTTCTGCTCATTTAAAATGATTTATTTTATTACCTTTAAGCGCGGCGGGATGTAGAAATTCAGTGAAACAAGGAAAAAACAAATGGTTATTAATTATTATCCATGATATGGTTTTGCGAACTCAGAAAAATTGGGATTTCTAGAAGTAGAAGACCGATGTATTTACACAATCTCCGCATGAAACTCCGCTTTTTCTAAATGATATATTTTTCAAAAATAAAATATAAATTACTGTATCGCTAATGGATTTTATCTAACGCTTGATGTATGGTTATTGTTACAAATAAAATTCTGTGGTAACAATAAAATGAATGAGGCAACGCTTGATAAATGAAGGATATCTCTATTAATGTATCTGTTATCAGCAAGGGAGACTGGAAACAGCACAAGATTAATTAGGCTGTAAAATTTCCGGAAGATTTGGATTAATGTTGCTTGATGGTCTAGTTGTAAGGCGTAGCTTAATTTGAAAAATATTAAGTACTAGCTGTAATCCGTCAAAAATGACGGTACTTCTACATGTCGGTTCCTAAAGAGTAAATATTTATTGATTTATAAAAAAAAAAAACATGACGAGTCATCGAGCCCCCGACCCTACAAGGACTGGGGGATGAAGAAGATGATGATAAAAATAAAATTAAAAAGAGAAGGAAAAAAAATAAAAATGAATAAAAAAATATATAATAAGTTACGGACGTTACAGGAAGTTACGGACAGATAGACTGACAGACAACGAAATTATTATTTTTTGGCGTAACTGTGGTAATTGACGTAACTAAATTCGTTTTGTTATCATTGTTTTGTTAATATTTTTCATTAACAAATTATTTTGAAGCATACCGGAAAAATTTACATTTCTCTTTGAGCATTTTTAAAATAATGTAAATTTTCCCCAAAAGTCCACGTTAAAGATTTAAAATAAGCAAAGGACGCACCAGAAAAATTGTAGTATGCTACATCGAACATATAATGTTATTAGCAATATTGTGCAACATTTGCATTGTTTTTGAGATATTTTATTAACATCCAAAAGAGTTTCGAGAAAAACGCAAAAGAATAATGAAATTCATTTAAAAGTTCACCTACCACGCTAACTTCAAATCGTTATAACTCCGCCAATTTTCGGAATTTCTTGAATGAGTAATAGCTCAAATTATTTTGAAAACTTCAAGCTATAAGATAAAGCATAAATGATATTTTGAAAATGTCAAGGTAGTGTTTACCCTTCAAGTAAATTAAGTGTAATTGTAGATCAGGGAATGAACTACAGCAACGCATTGCAATTGAATTGCGTGTTTATTGCGTTAACGCGTGACAGATTTCGTTATCGAAACACACATAAGGGACAGACAGAATCAATGCTGAAGTCATTCGCTGTCTATTGTATTTTATGTCTGACCGATAGATGCATACTTTACCACAGAATTTCATATGCGTACATGGCTAAGTTTAAAATATTATATTGCTAATGAAACAGTCTATGTGCTACGATTGATTTTTTTTGTAATTTTAAGGCTTCCTGGGTGGCGTAGGTCATAAACATGAAGAATGGGTTAAAAATATTAAATTAAACGCGTGTTCCGAGCCGGTGTCGCGTCGCTGTCATACTAGGGACTAGGACTAACCGTTCACCAAACAAAATGGTAATAAAAATCTGATATGCTGGAATGTTTGTAGTTTCCGACGCCGAGAGTTCGGTGGGGGGAGATTTGAGAATTCAGATGCAAGCAGTGTTTACAGAATGCATAACGCCGATGCACCGCCTGCAGTGAAAGCTAGAAAGAGAGCCGTTTACTCCGATGCGAGTAAACCGTGGAGCGAAAATGAATCAATCACTTGAAAACAGTCGGCTTTTGAAGTGAAATTTAAACTACATTAACCAATATTAAAGCAGTGCCCACAAACATATGAAATTTTAACAATATACATTGACAAATATTCTTCGTCCTCCTGTGCCCTATGCATTCATTGGCCATAATATTTTTAACATTTCTATAATCACTTTATTTACTGCGGCCCGGTCTTCCGTGGTTTTTCAGCCATGATGTTCCCTTTCTACCGAGGCCCCTACTTCCGGCAATCTTTCCCTGCCTCATGAGTTACAGGATCTCGTATTTCTCTGGATGTCTCATCACATGTCCAAGATATTCCAGATTTCGGATTTATACTGTTTAAATGACACATTTTTCTTTATTCATCCGAACCATAACTCTTCATTGGTAACTCTGTCTATCCGGCTTATTTTGAATATTCTTCTGTAGATTTATCCACATCTCAAATGCTTCAAGTCGCCTTATCAATTCCTCGGTAGGCGTCCGTGCTGTCATTCCATAAAATAATATTGAAAACACATTATCTGACCATTCGCATTTTTTGTAATCATAGATTAAGATCATTTTAGATTATTATAGATTAAGATATATTTTAGATTATTATTTTATTATATTATTACAATATTATAGATTAAGATATATTTTCCACGCTGATAAAAAAGGTTGCTCCATGCGGCATTT
>JADDOH010011164.1:0-27850 GCA_016648135.1 Agrypnia vestita | reverse complement strand
GATGTCTAAGACATCCACCGTACTCTCCGGACCTTGCCCCAACAGATTACCATTTTTTTCGAAATTTGGATAACTTCTTGCAAAGGAAAAAATTCAACTCCGATGGGGCAGTCCAAACCACCTTCAAAGATTTTATTGATTCCCTTCCGAATGGTTTTTTTAGTAAAGGGATCGATGAACTACCTATGAGATGGCAAAAGTGCATAGATAGCAATGGTACATACTTTGATTTAATAAATATATTATAATAAAAAAAAATCGGCTTTATGTTCCTCCCATACTAAACGCCAATTTCATATGTTAGGACCTAATCTTTTTTCAAGAAGAACAAAAGGAAATGTAACAGTTATATTGGCATTGGTTATCTCTGCAGATCCAAATGGAGAAGCTAGCGGTAAATAAACAACAAACTTACAGTATTGATTTGTATGTCTATCTATACACATTATTATCTTCAGCATATTTACCTCTAGTCCAGAACATATCTCCCAACTCCTCCAAAGCTTTGATTGATGAACGTTTTCCCTTCATCCTTATTAATGAAATCCCACGCCACTATACTATGTTAGTCTGATGCTCAGTCTACTGTGTTTCGTGATAGGATTCAATAGGTCAAATTGAGCTTTCAAATGATCTTCTTCCTTTCAATTCTCATTTACGATTTTTCCCTTCCTATCTATTCCAAGTCCCTGCACCTCACAGAAATAGAAAAGATCTTCTTCTTCTCAGTTAGTGTTATGTTTCCGATTATTATTTTGCCCGCAACAGCTCGAAATACATCTTCAGCCAGTAATGAGTACAATAGCAAGCAAGGAAACCGTAAGGAATGTGAGGTATATTCAAGCCGGCCGCCTTACCGAGGGCGCGACCTGGACGCAGGCTGGCCATCTTAATAAGAGCCCAAAGGCACGCGGCTATTAAAGAGGAGAGCATAAGCTCTCGTTCTCTCTCTTACATTAGCTAGTGGGCAGTTAGCACTAGTTAAGGGTCTAGTTTATGGTCGGTCGCCACAAAGTATCTGAATATACTGAAGATAATCGCAACCATGTGGTCTCTTATTTGTTGTTCGTGTCCCGGGAATGGCGTTACACGACAGAATGGAACTCACCAATAGTCCAAATTTTTTTCTAGTCTCCGCTGCTTCCGTAAAATGGGCTGTATTATAAATGATTCATTACATAGCTTCTGTCAAAAGACTTTCGTAGCACAATACTCATCAGAATAAGGTTTCGAACCTCACTGGTCATTATTACAGCGCGTAATATATGCATCGTTCTGGGTGCGGGGCCGCGGGATGGGGGAGAGGTAACAGAGAAATCACAATTTCTTAACAGCCAGGACGATGAGATACGGGATCTGGCAGACGGCGGTGCTCTTACGTTTATCCTTTTCCGCGAGTATTCTGCAGACGAAGGTGGCCGCGCGCTGGCAGGCCGCGTCTCGGTACTTCATGATGCCCTCCTCTCGGACCCACATCACGCAGTGCTCGTTCCCTCCTTCGTTGTTCGGCTCGCCCTCCTTCCAATCCGAGTATGTTTCCGAAAGCGGAATACCTAAGAAATCGACAAATCGGTCAATGTGTATTTCCAGAGACAGGTGGAAGATTATCGAGTGACTAGTACGAGATTTATTGCAAGTCTTTCAGTTAAATTCTAATAATAAAACATTAATTAATTTCAAATGAATTATTTCGTGGAGACGGGTGATCCCGTGACAACTTAGGGTATATACCATCCATATTAGTGAAGACTCCCTCAGAGAAGTGGTCGTGGATGCCGAGCCACAGCTCCGTGTGGTTGGCCCGCACGAAGCGCAGCAGCGCGTGCGCCTCGGCCAGCGTCCTGGGCGCCGCGAGCTCCGCGCCGTCTCCTTTGCAAGTTTTCACGGCCTGGCTCCAGGGCACCGTAGACCAGTAATCTATGTAGAACGCATGCGTTGAATCGTCGAACGCGTAATCCCTGCCGAAGACCGGCTTAACTGAAAACAACAATCTATTAATATAATTACGCTAAACGATGTCACAGAGGATGGATGTTTTCTGTTACCAGTTAAAAAAATCATTTTAGAATACATTCAAAATATTGATTTCTTTGAGTTTTACAGATCTCTTTAAAATACATTTGGATATAATTTAATATGTAGAAATATTATACGCGTTATTTAATAAGAAGATGATATTTATTAATTAGAAAGACATACAGAAAAATTAAATCCACGAAAAATGTTTAGCTGCTACCGGGGTTCGAACCACGGATCTCCTCCTTTCCGGGGCAGACGCGTTATCCAAATACGCCTTGTATATTTCCGTGAATATATCGACCTTATCTGTAAGTCTCATTTATTAATTGATTTACATTTACTATCCATTTTTTGCATTCCTACCGCTAGAGGACGCCTTAAACGTTTAATTCATTTTTATTTTTGGACGCATTTGATACAACATACATAATATGTTATATTCAAGAACACATTATTATTGTGAGCAGTCAAATATTTTTTTATGTATTTGATTTGTCTATATGTTTTTCTAATTGATTAATTAATTTAGCTTTAAATTTCACAGAACTTTGTTCTAAAAAAATTGCAACTACACAATCTTGAATATACATAATCATTATTGTATTCAAGATTGTGAACTGTGTTATTGTTCGGAACATGTTCCTGGGATACAGATGTCCAGCTATCTCGCTGCAGCTTGTTTGCTGCTATGCTCACTACTCTCTCCACATGACTTCTCCAGTAACGTCTTCTAGATTTTCCCCATCGGACAATATTCTCGACGTCACAAGTCCTTCGTATTTCAGAATTCCTCACTCGTTCTCGGATTGTTAGTCCCGCAATGGGTCGATGAGTCTTCATCTTAGTTGTTCTTAGGATATTTTTAGTTCTGGTAGTGTGAGCCCTTGTCTCTATACCGATTGATTGGGCGGACACTGTCACTTTGGTCTCCTTGAGCATGTATTCGTTTCTCCAGACAGCATTTATCAATTATCCAGCAACAGTTGAGGCGTTGTTTGCTTGCTCTCTTACTTCTTCGTAGAGGTCGTTACTGCTGGATATCTCGACACCCAAGTACTTGAAGCTCATTACTTGCTCTATTATTTAATTGTCAATTTCAAGCTTACATCTCTCTTAATCTTGTCTATGGAGATTTTTATGTTGAATCTTTGTGAGATTGAGTTGGCTATTAATACCGCATCATCGGCATGACATATTATATCTATCTTTTTGTCTCTTATGTTGTAGTCTAGATTCATTAATTTGACATCTTCTATTAGCTTATCCATGATGATATTGAATAAGAAGGGGCTCAAGCTATCTCCCTGTCTGATGCCTACTGCGGCTGGGATTTCATTCGATAGATCACTGTTTACCTTTATGCGCATTTTGTTGTTAGTATTCAAATTATGAATAATAACTTTGATGTTGAGTAGTGGTACATCTTTTTCCGTTAGAATATCTATAACATCTTCTAGAAGCACTCTGTTAAAGGCTTAAGTGAGGTCAACAAAACACATACACGCCGGTTTATTATATTGAATAGATTTTTCCCTTATTTGTCTTACCACGAATATTGCGTCAGAGGCGGACCGGTTTTTTCTGAAACCTTGCTGTTCATCACAGTTTTGTATTATACTCTCCAGTTTTGTTCTTACAATGCTTGTGAAGAGTTTTTGTGATGCGCATAAAAGGGATATTCCTCTTTAATTTTCCGGGATTCTTTTGATGCCTTTCTTAAAAATAGGGATGGTGATACTCAGTCTCCATTCGTTTGGTATTTCAGAATGCTCTAAGATTTTGTTGAACAGTTTATTTAGTCCTTTCGCTACCTTTGTGCCTCCATATTTTACGAGTTCATTTGGGATTTCATCTATTCCGGGAGATTTTCTATTTTTTTTCTTATCAAAATCACTCGCTTTAATACGAGTCAAAAAAATTATTTACAATGTTCTTAGGTTTTCAGGGCCGTTCGGAATCTTCTGCTTTGAGTTTTATGGGATATTATGCCTTGTTTCTAAAATAATTTTGGCTGATGTTTCGGAACTCATTGTAGGGTTCATCGCCACAGCTGATTCATTGTTATCACGAACCAGAAAATGATTAAAACCTTGCGGAAATTTTAGAAATATTTTTTGCAAGGTTTTGCAAAAGAAAAATGCAAAAAATTGCAAAAAAAAAATGGGAAATATTTTGCATGGCACAACATTTTTGGTGGACTTAGTAAGAGAATTTGTTTTTCATATACTTGCAGAATTTTGACCGAAAGCGATGAAATTTAACGTTTATTATCTTGTTCTGTATGCGGCACGGTGCATTGTTGCTATTTCGACAAAAAATTATAACATTTTTGTAAAATGCTCTTCTTTAAAACGTAAAAAATCTCTTTCAAATTTCTGCATGGCTTAAATCATTTTATTTAACTTGAATCAGAGAAAATTATTTTTTATTATTTTATATAAGTTATTTTCATGATATTTCAAAGTTTTACTGAAGATAAGTCAGAAATATTGAAAAATGCAAATTTTGATGTCGTTTATCTCCGTAACTGTTGACATTCCACCCAAAGTGTAAAAAATATTTTCTATTAAAAATTGATTGAAGAAGACTCTTCCGAAGTTTTTGCTACTAACTATGTGACTGTATAAGCCTCGAGCGAACACGATATAGGAAGAGTCGAGTTCATATCCTGGTGGTAAATTTTTTTTTTGATAGATAGATATTTGATGTGTAACATCTTTACGCTCGGTTTATGGGAAGAATTTCGTGATTGCGACGACGAAAACGCGTAACAGGAAGTAGGAATGAAAAAATATTCCGATTTCTAATTTATGAATTTTGTTCGGCAGATGCAAATTTGATATTAGGCGTCGGAAGAAAGTGTCAAATTGGACCAATTAGGGTTGCATTGAATATAGATTTCTAATATTTCTGAATAACTTTGGTTTAGAAAATGAAGTCTTCGACATAAAAATAATGTACAACATACATTTTATTGATTCTGTTAAAAAAATAGGATGTAAAAGAATTTTATCCAAATTGTTTAATAATACATGTTAAGGAAAAATATTAATGAAATCAGCTTTACGTTTTAGGCGCATTTTGTATGTAAAGTCAAACTTCAAACAGTTCTTCTATTAATTTTTTTTTGTAGATTTATTGTTTTACGTAGCGAACGTCGAACTAACTAACTACTTAACCATCATGCAGTTTCCCCGCAGGGGTAAGCAGAGAAGTTTGAATGCTACACTCTTTTATCCTGGCATTTTTGTTTCAGCCACAATCATACATCTTCTCATGCAAGTTCTACGGTTGTTGCGAATTTTAACAGGGTCATCCTCAAATACTGGTAGTATCTGATCGTGCCAGGTCTTTCGCGGATGCCCTCTATTCCTGTTGCCTTCAACACTCGCCTCGTATATTTTCTTAACCATCCTTTCTTCGTTCATACGTTCCACATGACCAAACCATCCCAGCACTCCTTTCTATCTACCACACTACAGCCAGAATTGCATTCACGTCTAATTTGTTCATTCCTCACTCTATCGACCAAAGATTTTCCACACAGTCCGTCTACTTTCATTCCTCTTTTGCCTATTCCAGGCTTCCACTTCCATTCATCAGGGTTGGCACTAGAACGCCATTATGTACCGCTAGTCTTGCTTCCTTTGACAGATTCTTATTGGCCATAATTGCATTTAGAGCACCATTAACTTTGTTTCCCGCAGTTATTCTCCTTTCGATATCATTCTCAGCCTTGCCGTCTCAACTAAACATACTTCCAAATACACAAACTCGTTCACTTGTTCTAAGCATTCATTGTTTACAATTACATCACACTTAGTCACTCTTTCGTCTCTCTCGAATACCATCACTTTCGATTTGCTGACATTCATCGTACACCGTTTGACCGTATTTTGCGTACTTATTTTTATGGACCTGTCGGGTAACATAGGCTACATTTGCCCCAAAATGAAAGAAATAAATCGACGGTTCTTACGCAAAATATCGTAACCCACAAATCGACGATTTTTTGTTTTTTGTGTATTTCATATGTATTTAATTATATCTTTATTTCCAAGAAAGAAAAAAAAATATTTGAAATAAATAACGTTTTTTTCGGACGTATTTTATTGTATCTCAAACAATCACATATTTTTTTACGAAGTATACTATCGTATGTAACACTTACGATAATTTTCGTTGGAAAATAACATAAGATTATTTTATCTATGAAACACTTACGATAACATACGTTGGAAAATAACATAAGATAATAATCGTATGTAACACTTACGATAATACGCGTGAGAAAATAACATAAGAAAATTATCGTATGTAACACTTACGTTATTTTAATTCGCGTCTTTTCCGAAGTAAAATATTGTAAGTCATTTATACGATATTTTACGTCCCGTCTTTTCCGAAGTTTAATGTTGTAAGTCATTTATACGATATTTTACGTCGCGTCTTTTCCGAAGTATAATATCGTATGTGCATTTCTACAAAAACCTTTAATAATTTCGACTTTTTTTGTGATTATTTATGAAACTACAGTAGGTATAAAGTAAAATATTGAAAAGAAATTTCAAAAAAATTGGGCAATATTTAGATTTATACCGGACGAAAATATGTTCAAATCCTTCTCCTGTAAAATTAAATTTTGTGGGTTACGATATTATACGTAGGAGCCGTCGAAATATTAAACTACATAAAACACGTGAAAACTATAAACACGACACAACGGCTAGAAACTTGCTCATCATCAATCCAGCCGGAACAAAAACAAGGCGATGGCGGCACATTAGCAGCGGATTAAAATTATACTAGAAAATTGAATGTTGACAGAGTGAAAATAAAAGTAATATTATTAATCATTGCTAATATTGAAGCTGTTAATTCCTGGCGAATTCCCATTTTAATGATTTAATATTTTTTATTTTTGCATTTGTCAATTCACAAAGGACTTCTTTTTTAATGATTTATCAATATATATATTATAGATGTCTCAGAGTCTTTGGGTGTACATGGGGCTTACGACCTGTCGTACGGCTGGCTTAAGTGATCACTTTATACAATGTACTACTTTCCCACGAAAATACAGTTTCGTCTCTGTGATACATCTATAATATATATTGACTGATTAAACAAAATCCAGTAATAATTTCGACATACTCAAAATATTCTTAATGATTTATAATTTTAAAGCTGTTAATTCTTACCAAGACAAAACAAACATAAGCAAATTAAATGAAAAAAAAGCCGTATTATGTCAATGTAAATGTTGTTTTTTTTAGGCCTCCCTGATCTATCAGATTATTCAATAAATAAATAAAGAAGTTATAATAACAAAGAATAGTAAAAATATATATTATATATAGTATTGTGCAGATGAAAAACACCTGTCCTCTATCGGCAGAGATTCATTTCATTAATTTCGTTACAAAACTGTCTGCAGTAGATCCATTGTCGAAATTCTTTTCCGAGAATTAAAAAAACTTCCAATACACGACAAGGTACACTTTGTAACATCACAAACACAGCATATCTGCTGAAGGGGAAACATTGCAAACACTGAACATTGAGCACATCCAATAACCGTGATGAAATGCGTATTTTTGAAAAGATAACTTACTGTTCGAAGCAGCATAAAGCATTAAAAACAAGCACAAGAGCGCCGACATTTTGGGCTCGCCAGCAGCGCGGAGGACCGCGGCGAGTGTGAAGTGTGGGGGCCGCTGGAGCCGCCGGAAGGTCGCAGCTGTGAAAATTGCTACAATGTATATAATAACCGGATATTTGGGTACCTGGCCACAGTTCCGCGGAGAAAAAACGAAAGCGATCCAACTCGTCCAGTTGGAATAATCCAAGTATATGGTCCCGTTGCTCATACAATGAAAATAAGTATTTCACTATATAATTTAATGTCCTGTTAATTTAATCTAACTAAAATAATCATAATCTAAATTAAACAAACCAAACCTAATAACCTAACCTAACCAACCCTAATAAACTAACCAAACCAAACCTAATAACCTAACCTAACCTCTTATATTGCCTATGAAATGTCAAAATATGCAGTGCATTTTTCGAAACTTTTAAGTGTAACATCATGTTTAATACTTACTATTTAAACGTAAATTATCTTTCATTTTGTTATTAGCACATTCAGTAATACAGTGAAATTTCATTTTCGTTGTATATGCAATGGGACCATTATCTTGGATTTAGCCGTCCAGTCTCCGGTACCTCCGAGACAGCCAGGATTAGAAAAGGGAAGGGGCACTAAGATCACAAATCAGCTCTCTGCATTCCTGGATGGTATTCTTAAGACGTGTTGGACGAAATGGATTCCAAACCTCTTAAACGATATTTTTCTCTTAATACAGTAAAATCCCGTTAATTTGTGCTATAATTTGTGCTATAATTTGTGCTATAATTCGAAATTCGCCATAATTAGAAATTTTAAAAACTTGCAAATTATAGTAGATAATTCGAAAACCCCGGTAATAAATACGTAATTTGAAATATTTGTTAGCCTCTTGCGCTATAAATCAATACATTTTAGTTCGCGTAATTCGAAATTATTTGAAATATTACCAAATTGAAAAAAAAAACTCTCTTTTCGCAAGTGAGAACAACAAATATGGCAATATCAGGTATTTTAGTGATTGAAATGTTGCGATCTTTGTATTGGCATAGTAAAAATTGCGTTTTCGAAATAACTTGTCGAAATATGAAAACTTTTTTCCATGAGTTTTACGACTCTTAGCGAATTTCGCAATCAATTCCCGGTACCTTATGGAATGCCTTTTTTCTATTCATATTGTGTCGCGATACCTAAAATTGAGGAATCCTGTGTATGCTTTCTGCAGTTGGCTACCTTGATATGCGCGGTTAGTTTGCCCTGTACCTAAACGCGTTCCAAATTGTTTTTCATGTTTGTAAGTGTGTCTTTATTTCAATTTTTTTCTAATAACTCTGTTTGTGTTATTAAAATGTTTAATTTTCTTTGTAAGATGTCATTAGTGACTTATCTTTTTATTTACGTTATTATTGTTAATTGTATTTCTAGTAACTGTGCATTGTTTTTTTGAGTCGGAAAAAGGGCGGAATCAAAAGGTAAACTCGTGTGAAGATTGAAGAAGCATTCCATAAGTTCAAGTATAGCTAAACATTTTTGAAGACGGCCATTCAGAAGTGATGGAAATGAAAAAAAAAATTTTTTTGAGTGAAGTGACAACAGTAAATATGCCAATATGTACTTTGACAATATAAATGTCACGAAATTTGCATTAACATAATAAATATTACGTTTTCAAAATGATTTCTTTAGATATAATCATACATTAAACAATATAACGTTTTTTTCAAGAGTTTAACGATTTTTGGCGAATTTCACAATCGCATCGCAATTTTTTTGTACCTTAAATTTCGAATTAACGGAGTTCCGCATGATTCGATTTTTTTTTGGGTCTACTGTATCAAACTAGCTTTTCACCTATTAAAATTAACGAACATTTTTACATGACGGGCGTATTCCGAAAATAGCAATATTGTGATCTTAGGATTGTTATCCCAACACTGAATAGTCGAGAATAACGATAAAAAATAAACTAGATGTAGGTTTAGGTATACGTCGGTTTTCGTCCTACTCAAATAAGGAGATTTGTATATTTTCACACATCTCTCTCAAATTAAATACCTTTATTTGTGGTGTCCAATGTCTGCGATGCCTTTAGAAAAGTGATTTCCCCGGTGCCTTCTTATCCAGGCGCTCTGGTCTGACAGAGCTTTTTGAGCTTTAAATGGATTACCCAGGATTACTGAAGTAGGTATCTATCGCAAACGTAACCACAATTCCCATATTTCGAGTCGAATACATCAAATAAGTACTAATACCGTATTTAAAGCTCGTAGAAGAAAGATTATTTCATATGCACTTATTGATTTCTTCTCCCACAGCATCCTGATGTAAAATTATGGCAAAATTATCGTTGTCGCGATGGACTCGTATTTATATATTGACCGTCATGTCTCGCGTCGCGTTGTCTCCCTCTCTCTCTCTGAAGTAGGAACTTAGAGAAACAATCGCCGACGTACGGTTTATTATTTTTTTTATTCTCGTCTATGAAGTGTTGGGATAACAATCTCATAATTCCAATATTTCTATTTTAAGAATACGGCCGAGAAAAAAGTGCAATTTTTTGCTTTTTATACCTCATTATTGTTTAGTACCTCAATATTATTTGCGTAGAATTTTGTAATTTCTATTCTTTAAATAAGAAACTCGGTGTAGTTTGTACCTAGTTTCTATAAATGTATAAATCTGCCAACTTTGGATGATATCGTTTTCTACTTTGATTTACAGTGAACTTGACTAAATTTGATAGCTCTCCTTGATACACGACATTCTTCAGACACTAGATATATATTTATGATGATTCAAATTATAAGACTAATTTAATTTTGCTAATGTGGCCATGTGGATCATATTTTTCACATTAATTTAGGCAATTATGTTTGTTCCGTTTACATATTTTATTTTATTTTTACGACAAACTTTACATCAGAAGGCTATACTCTGGAACACCTCTACAGTTGCATCTTATAAGACTGAACTACGCGATTAATAAATAATTGAAGTATGCGAATAAATTGGAAGAAGATCTTCAAGTTTGTGTTTACTGGGGTATTATGCCGTGTTGTTACGACCTTTCGGGCCGACGTTCCGGATCCCATTGCAGGGTCCATCATCAGGGCTGATGAGTTGTTGTGAGTGATGGTGTTGTGGTTAAGTATCGGCTTGCAATACCGTGCCAAGTCATGACCTGTTTTATTGTGTTGTGTGTGTGATTCATCTGTTGTCTGATCACTCTCTCTGCGAAGTCTGCGACGAGACTGACTTTGAAGCGCCGGATACCAAGATGTTTTTAATTTGAGACCATCATCTCTATTAATATTTATCGGGTGCTTGTAAATTTCTAGTGCTTCCTTGATAAGACGCGTATGGTGACTCTTAAGACTTGCCAAGGATTTTCGGAAGAAGATTTTTTACAAAATATTATTGTATTCCCCTGGTAATTAGTAAGTGCAATCCTTTTAGAATATTTCTGATAGTCCGATAATCTCTTAATAATGACACAACATTTTAATTGTATTTTTAGTATTGGTTGAACATACTCGCTAGCGTGGCCGTCCTCGTAGTCCAGTGGGCATGACACTGCCTTCCCGTACCGAGGGTTCCGAGATCGGTTTCCGATGAAGTCACAATATATCTGTGTGATTTACTCGATTCTGGAGTGTTTTTGTGACGTGTATTACTACAGGAATTGGGCCCCATGACCTGTCCGGTTAACAACAACAATACTTGCAACACCAATAAGTCAATGTGGTGCTGTATTGGTTGAATTTATTATAAATATGCATGACGGTGTTTACAGGATGTCTTATAGCTAGTAGCGAAAAATTTGAGGAATGTTCTTAATTGAAATTGAAAGAGAAAATATAATTTAAACTTTGGGTGACTGACATTAAAGTGTGCATTTTTCTCACAATATTTCTGATTTATTTTTTCTTTAATTTTTAATTTTCTTTTATTTATGTTTCAGAAGACCGAGAGGCCCCATCACAGAAGTGAAACACATCACAAAACACCCAGGCTTGGGTATGTAGACTAAAATATTGGACTATCACTATAGTAACTATACGGAACATTAAAAATTCTTGCGCTTTAATGCATATCAAATAAATAAATAAATCTTTTTCGAATTTTTGCCCCTCCTTCCAGAATTTTCGGGGCAGACCGTTGGAATGGTGTGGGATTCCGAACGTCGTGTTCTACTCACCTGGGTAGTCATGCTTTGGAATTCGGGTTCGTTTCATTTAAAAGGGAAGGACCTCCTTCCAGATCCTCCAGCTTCTCTCGCTTCCCTTAAGATCTTGCAGTTCCAGGGAGTATGCTCCATCATGGTGAATAAAACATCCCTTGTCCATAAATGGGGCAAAGCAAGCTGTGGTCTAGGTGTGATGTCCCTCCCTTGCCGGAGCCCCCGGGCGGCTGCCCAGTTTGCCCACTGTTTAATCCGTCCCTGTCCTCGCCTTGAATATCTTCGCGGTGAATAATCATCAGCCGCATAAAAGGGCTATTGACCCCGATGTCTTAGCATTGAACCTTAAGCGTTAAAGAATTTCTATCCTTAAAAATTAGCAAGTTTTCCCGGCACCAGGCGGACTCGGCTGGTGGGACTAAACCCGTTCTCCTCCAACATGTGGTTGACCTCTGAAATACCACTCGTGACTGGATCTTGGCTAATGACGTGTGATAGGACCAGGTAAAACCAAAAAACGGTATTGTATAACTTGTTTACGCGATATTTTTACCCGTGCCCGCGATTCAGATCGGTCCGACTTCAAAATATAAGTTTTGCTTGCGAGACACGCTTGTGGAAGCGGTATATTTTTCACAAAGGAAGTGGATTTTCGTGGATTTGTGCAGACTATAAAGAGTAAAGATCAGGGGCGTGCAGTGAGAATAAGAAGCGTGACTTTTATCTAAGCATACATATTGAAAGGAAACCGAAATAAGGTTTTTTTTTAAATAAATTTAATGGCTTATCACCCAGTAAGAGGGTGTTATTACCAAACCCTAGTCCATAAGTCATCTACATAAACATTACAGCTTAATGCAGTTACTCTTTAAGAATTTTAAGTCTGTAAGCAAGAGTTGGATGGAAAGGGGCATTAAGATCTGCAAATAAGATGTACATCTCGTAATATTCCTATCACAATAACTAACATATTCAAAATATTTTGAGTATGTCCAAATTTTTCAGTTATTTACTGGATTTTGTCACAGGGACATCATTAATCAATCAATATGATAAATTACTCCTAAAGTTTAAGGATACTTATCCTAAAACTTTAGGACTAAAACTTGATTTAATTCATAGTTACATATAAGGATTGCAAAAATTAAAACACCGATGTACAAGATTATCTAATGACAAGTATATATTTTTTCTTACAAGATTACATTTTACACATATAGATGGCGTTGTGGTAGCATAAGTTGGTTTGCGATTAACTTATTATTTAGATGTCTCACAGAGACGAAACTGTATTTTTATGGAGAGTATGAATGCATTTTTTTTGGATATTGCTATCTTTGCTTATATATCCCACAAATATGCTTGTAAGTACATACGAATAAATTAATAAAAACACATCAATGAATTTGATAAAATATCAACAAAAAGCATTCCTAAGCAATTTTGAAAACATTAATAAATTTCGAAAAATCCAAATCTTGCAGCCCTTGAAGGTGGTGTCTTGTTGAGTCTGACTTTGACCTATCCGGCTTGTATCGAGGTACGCAAAAACCAGTTTACTTAAAAAAGTACGCAATGAAACGAGATGCACGACTACTTGAAAAAAGTGGCAAATTTTCCCGCTGCTGTTGTCCTTGTCATACTTTAGCGAGTAGCACCAATACCTTCTAGACAATAGAGGTGTTGGTAGCACCCGACCCGGTAGTAGTAATGGGAAGATTCGTTCAACTGTCTGAATTATCGTTCATCATGTCGTACTTAATAATTATCCTTCAAGTTTGTGTTTACTGGGGTATTATGCCGTGTTGTTACGACCTTTCGGGCCGACGTTTCGGATCCCATTGCAGGGTCCATCATCAGGGCTGATGTGTTGTCTTGAATGTTGGTGTTGTGGTTAAGTATCGGCTTGCAATACCGTACCGAAGTCATGATGTGTTGTATTGTGTTGTATGTATGATTCATCTGTTGTCTGATCACTATCTCTGCGGAGTCTGCGATGAGAATGACTTTGAAGCGCCGGATACCAAGATGTTTTTAATTTGAGACCATCATCTCTATTAATGTTTATCGGATGCTTGTAGACTTCTAGTGCTTCCTTGATAAGACGCGCATGGTGACTCTTAGGCTTTCCAAGGATTTTCGGTTCGAATGCAAAATGATGGCCGGTATCCAGAAAATGCTCAGCCAGTGCTGATTTTTCTGGATGACCGATTTTGCATGCCCGTTTGTGCTCGTTGACCCTTTTTGAAATGGTACGCGCCGTTTGCCCCACGTATACTTTAGTATACGTATTTAAAGTATACGTGGGGCAAACGGCGCGTACGATTTCCACACAAACTTGAGGATTCTGAGTGGCCGTGAAAACCTAAGAACATTCTTAATAATTATCCCGCTGCTGTTGTCCTTCTCTTACTTCAGCGAGCAGTAATGAGATGTTTCGTTCATCGTGTCATTCATTCAAGTGACTGTTTCAATCGGTCAAGTGTTCATTCGTTCATTTGTTCTATTCATTTTCAATGGCACTTAAACAATGCATAAAAAAATTAACCGAAGGAACTGAATTGTAATATTACCCACTTGCTTTCCTCGCATTAACAATCATAGTCAGGATTGCCTCTGAATAGTAATCACATTATTTTATAATTTTCCAAACATAATAATTGTTTGTCATAATTAAATAAATACAAATTAACAATTCTTTTTTTTTTTTTTCGTGATTAACCTTTTTTTTAAATCTATTAAATACATCAGAGATTTTTTACGCGATCAAATTTTACTTTTTCGGACATGACTGCTTTAAGGGTATCGAAGAATTAAAAAGCATTTCATAATTCAATTATAATTAAAATAGGTTCTTTAAATTGAATACCGATTGTAGAAATTCTAAATTAATTTAGGTTTACTGAATTAATGAACGTTTCTTGGTGAAAGTGAACTGGACAGTTCATTTGTTCAGAAAATTGATTTATGAGCATGCCACTGTCATTCACCATGAGAAGGGATATCTTTGGAGCATGTGTGAACAGGCTTGCTTATTATGAGCATGCTTATGTCATCCGCGGGCTTCGCGGCTAGTATTATCAATGCGATCTTCTCATTGCGCGACAGATGAAACAAATATGGCGCGTTGGGGAGATGATAAAACATTACTTTACGTGGCTTATTATAGGAATCACGAATGTCTGTGGAATACTCGGTCACCGTTGTGTAAACATAACATAGCGAAAAATAATGTTTATGAAACTTTATTAAAAGGCATGAATGATTCAAATCTTACAATAAAAATTATAAAAACTAAAATCATAAATGTACGGATGGAAACTCGGGAACTGTTTTGATTTATTGGTTCACTTGAATTTTCTATTTCAGTTTGCAAAGTTTCCATTTTGAACAAGAGCGTCTCTATTCTGTGACAAGAGCATGCCACTAATAAGCATATGTGTTTGATTGTTAGCTTGGAGCATGCTTATTTATGAGCACGCCACTAGTGCTAATGTAGATAAATTTCTTTGTTCTTTTTACCAGTTCAATGATGTGTCTATTCCACTTGAGGTGATGATGATATCAATGATATGATATCAATGATCACACCAAGGTATTTTGTTTCGGAGGTGGATTTGATTAATGTACAATTATTATTAGGTAGTTTACAGTTCGTATTACATTTTTGTTCATGGATTATAATTTTGCTGTTATGTACAGGTATTTTTTGTAGAGAAAATAAGATATATGTTGTTTTTTTGGCGTTGAGTGTCAGTAGGTTGCTGTCAAACCAGTTCCCATGTTGGGCCGTTAATTATCAGTACAGTATCATCTGCGTAAGATATTAGTTGATCATTAATATTTTGTTGAAAGATGTCATTTACATATAAAATAAATAGTAATGGTCCGAGGACCGTGCCTTGGGGGATTCCGAAATGACTTGTTAGTGATGTTCTTAAGGTATCATTTAATTTTACTATTTGAGGTCTATCTGTTAGGGGTAGCTTTTAATCCAATTAAGGGCTAAGAGATCTATGTTTATGTTAATTTATATAGCGCCATTTTTGCGCAAGAGACGCTTCAAGGGCACTTTACAGGTGCGACATTCCGAAAAAATGAATTTTTAGGCTCTTCTTCCCGTTTTTTTTAGTTTAACGACAAAATTTTCATGAGAAATGTTATCGAATGATTTCTTTAGATCAATAAAAATTCCTATGCATTTATTTGATTTATCCAGATTACTCTGTATCTATAATAGTCGTAATTTTTGCTTTAATAATTTTATATAATACTTTAATAATAATACTTTATTAATTTTAATTACTTTAATAACAATAAAAAACGGAACATATAAACGTAAAACATTATGATTAATAAACATAATAACAGAACATACAAAGGTGTTATAACATACGGAACATAAAACGGAAGGACAACTATTCGGATACTATGAAACATAACTACGGAATATAAAAACGGAATAGAACAGTTCATAACAACAGTATATTAAAAAAAACATAATAACGAACATATGAATATTAATGATGCAGAGAATACTACTTTCACGAATACGAATACGAATATAAAACCTACTATTCGGTGAATACGAATAATTCAACAAGGTAATAAATAATACACCACTGTTCTTTTTTTACTAAGAGATTTGATAATTCACCGGCAAATTTTTGTTCAAAATGCACATTTGTAACTTCTCAGGCGTTAGGCGATTTCTTTTATCCGTTTGTACTTTTTATCTTCACGCTAAAAAAGCAATGGAACAGCAGAATATAGACATTGGGTTGTTTTAGATATTTTCTGTTTTCAGAATTTCCTGTGGAAAAAAAGTTTAATATCTTGGTATTGTTGCTTTTAGAACATTTAAAACACAAAAATTCATAAACTAAATGTAAGAAAATGAACAAACGAACAGATATCGGCTGCCAAACCAAAGCCCTGTTCGTCTGCGACAAGACTATCGGAAGACCCCTGTCCCTCGACGTCACTCTGAAAACTGCAGAAGCCGAAGTTTCTTTCTGCGTTGAGGGTGACACGTGAATCTTGGATTAGACATCAGGGTGCACTGAAAGTATTTTTTTTAATTTCGCTTCTCCCGTAATATTCAATTTATTAAAGATTTAGATGGCACCACATATTCATGTATAGTTTGTAACTCGTATATGTGTCACTGTAGACATTAAAGCTCTTCTCCATATGTCTTCTGTTTTATTTGTTACTATATTGTTAAATATTTCTTCTGAAAGTGCGACAAATATATAGCCGTAGAATACCTACATTTATTCTGTTTTAATTGCTGCTGGGGACTTTTAATTCAACCTACTAACGATCGAATATTAGAAATTTACTAAAAATCTGTCCAATAAATTTGCCTCTACCATCTCCTCAGAATGTTTCGGAAATTTGACTGTCTGGTCTGACGCTACACAATGTTTAAATGATCTTTTGGGCTTTGGTGGGTGGTGTGTAGGACGTAAGCGCATATGGTCTTATACCAAACAAAATTGTTCGCGTCCAAACAGGACATACCTTCATCAAATTGGACTTATTTACACTTAGTGGGCGCTTACACTCAGTGGGCGCTTAGGATTGATACAGATGGAGGGAAAGCGCTCACGCTTTTATTTGTGTATATTATTATATTTATATACAACCTGGTTACCGATCAAAGTAATTTTGGTGGTGGCAACGAAATAATAAAGCCCGTACATTTTGCTACTGCGATTTATTTAAATGGTAGTATTACAAAACAAGGTTAGAGGGTTACTGGCAGCGCTAGGAAAAGAAGTCGAGGAGAAGTCTGCTCCTCTCTGCTCCAGCGCCACTAGTGGAGGGGCGGAGTTCAGGGTCATCACGGGGTACAAAACTTGACGTCGGCCTCCCCGTACCTCAGAGTGTTGTCCAACGACAAGGGTCTTCGGATATATTTTTCACATATGAACGCCGCTTTGGATTGGCAGTTAACGTCGTTCAACTTCCCGTCCGATACCATCATGCTACCGCAGTGCTGGGAGCCCCCGCGGTTGTCGGGCTGGCCGCTGGACCACTCCGCGTATCCAGCCTTCTCCAACGTTTCCCCTGAAAAAATATATTTGGTCACCTTACGAACATAAATTTATTTGATTAGTTTTCATTTATACTGTTCCGATTGTTGAAACTGGTAATAATAAACCGCTAGCGCCAAGAAAAATCTAAGTAAAAACACGAGTTATGAGAAAGGCGAAAGATAACGCGTTGATTCCATATTATTTCTATATTTATATCTGTCTCGCTCGTGCTTAATTTAACTTATTACAATCGTTAAATAAACTTTTTTCATAAGTTTTAGCTAATAAGTTATATTTTTAAGCAGAATAAGAATGAATATGCTTCATAAATCAAATATTAGAAGATGGCTTTGTTAAATACTTCAACCACCGAAAAGTGGAGTGAGGATAGTGGTATCCCAGGACAGAAGAGTGTTGCTATGTCTTACCCTGACACTCTAAGCGAGATCAAGAGAGCGTACCTTTAATGGTCTTGAATTCTCCAGGGACCAGCAGATCATTGAACCCCAGAAGAATAATGTTGCTGCGGAAGGAGTCCGACGCCAGGGTGTTTGCTAGAGACATGTAGATTTTAGCTTCGCCAGCACTGTTGATGATGCCGAGCTGTGCGCCTTCCGCCGCGCATGTCTTGTAGGCGTCGTGCCAGTTCCTGGCCACCGTGTGCACCTTGTAGCAGCGGTCCCCGTCCAAGGAGTATCTATATTCTACGGTATAAAAAAACCTACATATAATTATTTACGCATACCAGGAAAGAAAATATTGGCGTGTTCCCTACGAAACAAATAAAAAATTACACTACATGTCAATGACCTTTAAATCTAAGTAGTTGTATTCATGCTGTAAGCTGTGAATGGTGCTGATGACTGATGTAGGTGGCGTTTCGCCGTGAGCTTGAGGATGATGGTGGTACCGCTGGAAGCAGATGGCGTTCGCTGCTGGAGGTTTCGATGAAAGTAGAGCGATGAGGCTAACGATCGTCGATGCATTGGAGACTGGAGGCCTAGCGAGGAATGACATGAGCGGCGTAGCGATTGTGATGTCGTAGCTACTTCATGTTGGAGATTGGTCATATGGCATAGAGAGAGAGACGAGCTACGTAGCTAGGTAATTTGAATCTTTATTCAAATCTTTGCACACATGAATTATTGATAAAATTAGAGCGAGAAACATTTACATTATTTCATTTTATATTTGAGATCCTCAAGCGTGATATCGGCAGGGTAAACTATGGTTAATCATATTCCCCAACCTGGGCAATCCACAATAATCTTAATTATATTATTTTAAATAAAAATAGAAAATTTATGATATTTTATTTAAATCATCTGATAAATATATCATATCTCTCATAATATATGGTTAAGAAGGAATATATGGTTTAGAAGTTATTCTCCAGAAATGATAACATAAATTTTAGCTAGCTTCGACTAGCTAGTAAGAGCCTGTCCGGATGACACGGTTCTAGCTGCGTTTTACGCGCGAGTGCGGATCAAGTTAGGTACAGTCCACAGGCATGAGTCAAATCACAGTACTTCGGATATCCATTCTACTTCGGATAAGAATAATAAAACAAGATCTCAAGAAGCCCTACCACTGCGTCTCATCCTAGACATTAAACAGTACGGGGGAGAATACATTCGGGTGCGGCTCTTTGTTTGAAGATTAAACACAACAGTAATATTGATTAAGAACTCTCACCTGAATCGTAGGTCTCGCACAGGCAATTGGCTTTCTTCACAGCGCTGATTTTCTTCTCGCAGACGAAGCCATGCCGCAGCTCGCAGTTGCTGCTGGCATACAGTCCAGTGTCCTCAAACACCGCGCATTTCTCATTCCCGTCCGTGTTTTTCGGTTGGCCCGGTGCCCATCTCGCGTAAAACGGTGAAGACCCTAGAAAATATACGAGGCGGTTGCAAGTAAATGGTGTCAACGTTTATAAAGCGTAAAAATATAAAACAAAGTCTTCTTCTTCTTGCTCTCGTTATATTGTTAGATCTGTTCTTGAGCGGGAGCCATCCTCTTGGGATTTTTCAATTTTTTGGACGATCTTTCTGGCATGCGATATCCTGCGGATATATTGTAGGCAATCGTGTGGGAAATTCGTGTATCGTCAATCCTATCCACGTAGTCTCTCCAGTACCGTCGCCCTGTCTCACGATGAGTTCTCTCTGCTATATTACGCAGCACTTACTTTTATAAATGTATCTGCGTGTATTTCTCGTCCAAAATATAATTTATTCTGACATGTATTAGACTGTATATATTATTGTAACATAAAACTAGCTTAAAAATAGGATATCACGAAGTGTTACGAATATAGGTTCCAAGTTTCCACTATAAGTCAGAGGTAAAACCTGAACGACCGATATTTTAGGCGCGTATCACCACATTTACGCAGGTTTATAACACTGTATTTCGACACTGACGCACAGGATGTATAGCATTGCTATAGTTATTTGATTTAAGGAAGTTGTTTCTACTGCTACACAGGGTGATTTACTGTTGAGATTTAATGATTGATTTTGTCAATTATTTAATCGAGTACTTCGATTTCATCGCCGAAAAGTTCTTCAAAATAACTTCCCAAATCTTCGTTGTAAGTAAATATTTGTGTGTACTCACTAACTGGCTTCGCCTTGTATCAGAATAGCGGATGTATATTCACGCTACTCAAGAGAGATAATTTAATATTTCGTCGCTGTATATATAATTAATCCTATGTGCCGTTTTAATACATTTTGAGATAAACGAATGAAATTGTTTTAAAAAATAATTTCAAAGACAAGATTTATAAAAAATATTTTAAATAATTAGTAGGCAGACTTTCCAGATGAACGGATATGTTTTTTTTAGTATATCTCCATTATTTATATGAATAATTGACAAATTGATTCGTTAATCTCAGAATGTACTAAACACACATTGGCTTTATTATATATGTGATGAAATAATTACGCATTAATAAAAAAAAAAGAATCGCGATTAATTTCAGTACTGCCCGTCACTAAATGTGTCCCACACATTGGCTTTATTATATATGTGATGAAATAATTACGCATTAATAAAAAAAAAGAATCGCGATTAATTTCAGTACTGCCCGACACATTGGCTTTATTATATATGTGATGAAATAATTGCCCGTCACTAAATGTGTCCCATCACTAAATCTAAGAAGGTTATTTAAACTCGCACGCGGGAACAAAAACTCTCTTCGTTGTCAAAACCACCTAATCGCCTATTCACAGGGGTTCAGGAAGATCGGACGGCTTGCCGACCTGGTAATATACCATCAGTAAACCTCGAGTTTGGATTTAGCAGACCTCAAAGGTATTTTATCTAATATTGTTGTATATTTTTGCAGAACTCCTGTACCGCTATAGCCCTGTACAACTGTAGCCCTTTTCAATGATTTTCTGCCCGACTAAATACCATAATTAATCTAAACTTTAAAACTTAAATATGACCAAAAATGTAGTATGTAAAAACCTTTAATGCAAAGTGTTACTCAACGTCATTGTGTAAATAATATGAAATCTTCTACCACGGAATGTGATCCGTTATTTTTAAATATCAAGCGATAAAACTAATAAATAACTCTAATATTTAATATTGTAAAGCAAGTGTAATTTAACTAAAACCCTCCCGCATGCGGAGAGTTAAATCCATCACGAATTCTAATAAACTATATTTTCATAAACTACAGTCATCATCATTTGAATCATGGAGTAATTCTTAAAGATTTAAATTCTCCCGCGATTAAATACTGCTGAATAAGATCACAGTATTAATAATTCTAGAACTGATGTATCATCACTTTTACTGATGTAACATCAACTTTAATATAAAGCAACCAGTGGGAAACAAACTAAAAAGCTAATATCTAAACTTAAAAACAACACGAGGATGTAGCTGAGACGAAGGGCGAAGGCAGTGAATGAGGTGTGAACCTGGGGAGCAGATGCGGTGATCCAATTGCGCGAACAGCTGGCATCTCTGTGAAATAGTCGGCCAGGAGAGTGTCGGTTAACTCGAAGCAAATAATTAAGATAAAAACGCTCAGAATTCGAGTCATGTAGCGTTCGATTTCTCTCTTCGCTGTGACGTCATGATTTGTGTATCCATGTAACAAAAGATTTTATTGTAAATCTCGTACTCTCATTTATGATTGGTCTTTTAACTGTTGTTACTGAGTATTATACATGAAATTTTAGTGTAGAAATAGTTAGCAGCCGCGCTTTGTATTATTGAATAATCAGTTATATCTATATATATTCATATAAATTCATCAAATCCTGACTACTTCTATTAGTAGTCAGGATTTGATGAATTTAAATTTTTCGATGTATTATTCATAATAAACTGTGTCAATAAGTGTTCCGGATGGGAACACCTTTTTTATGCGGCTCAGTAGTCTTCGCTGGTGGGGCAGAGATCGCCACCAGAATTTGCAGTGAAGCTCGTAGTCCGTGGATATGCCAGAAGTCAAACGCCGAAGTAGTGCTTTTATCGTATTAAAGTCGAAGAAAAAATCCGAAGCGAATTCCAAGTCAGAAAGCAGTGGTCACAAAATTCCAAGAAAGCAGAGTCCAAAGTAGGTAAGCAGGGTCAGGAAGAAAAGGCAGCAAGAAGATTGTCCAAATAGCGGTTCTCGTACCGACGCGTGGCGTATCAGTGGTACCCGCTCAAAAAATGCATTTTATTTATACAAAATTCAAAATTTCACAAGATTGCGTCATAGCATATTACAGAAACCAATGAGATTGCGTAATTCTGGGAAGGCGCCGCAGCGCTCCCAGCGGCCGAGCGGTGAACTACGTCATTCGCGGTTGCACAATTTCACCGCGCGGCAGATTTCATATGACAGATACAAATTAATTCATAAAAAATGCATTTTAGCTCCCAAGAGACTAATACTGTGTTATTTTGTAATAACAGACCTAGCAGATGATAATAACACAGTTATTTGGACGGGCTGGGTCATACAAGGCCCAAAAAACTAAAATTAAATTTGCCACAAACGGCTCAAATTTTCAAAAATTCATAAAAAATCAAAAACATCATTTTTACAAGTTTTGCTATGACAAATGTGATTTGCGCATGCAAGCGCTCATTTTAACAGTAATTCCAAAAATTTCAGGTAAATATTTACTGAGTTATAGGCATTCAAAAAAGCGCCAAAAACCAATTTCTTTATTTCACTCTCAGGCGCGCCTATATCATTCCACATGTATAAAAATACATTCTCCAGACAGGCATTCAGATAAGGAATGCAATGACACTACATAAGTAGGAATTCGTCCACGGTAAGCCGCTCTGATTGTTGATAAAAAATTCAACTTTTTAATATCCTCCACGGCGAGCCGTGTGCGCGAGCTTACCGCGACGTGGGCCCGCAAACAGGCGACTACCGTTTCCAAATCGAGAAAAAACCAACATTTTTCTCACGGTCTTCCAGTACTCATTCATTTCATGCTGACCATCTCCACGATGGCGCCCGGTGCAGGCCTTCGGGCCCCCGTGGAGGGTATCCCATATACGCATCTCAGACGGGGGCTCGGAATTGAGTACTAGGCGTTAGAAGTTATAGCCGGTCAGGTAAGTTTGTAAAATCTCTGAATATTCAAAAAACATTTATTTGCCCGTCGGCGGATTCAACGGCGGAAAGAAGAGACGAGACCCTCTGCAGCGAGACTCGTCTCCCGTGTTGGCGAATATTGCGTGCCACACTCATGCCCATTTAGTGTTGGCGAACATCGCGGGTACCGCGTGCCACACACATACTTTACTTTGGGGCGTTACATCGCGGAAGAATCCCTTCGGCTCAAACTTCTAACCTTTGTCCACGCACCAACAGGTGCCAAATAAAAAATTATTTATTTCCATTTTATTCATAAAAATTCATAAAATTCCAATACATTTTTCTCATCAGAGATTCAACATAATGCACATGACAATATTGCATACAAAAAGGGCGCCAAGCGCTGCTTCCTACAAGACATCAACATATTTTAAAAATATTTTCATAACATATACAAATTCCACACATATTTGTATCGACACTTGTAGCTGGAAATAACATCGGCAGCCAAACAGGCTGCATTTTTCATATTCATTCAACAAAGGGCCAATCTCCGGTCTAGTGTCCGGGCGATGTTGTTCTACAGCTAGTTGGAAGCAGTATGCGCGCGCGGCCCCCCTCCAGTCGCGGCAACAGCCGCTGGGCACTGACTTGCGCGCGCTCCGAGCGGCAACCCGATTTTCAGTAGCGGCATACACGCCTCGTCTCCAATGCAATTTTCTGTATGTAGCGGCTGATTTATTGTGGACACGCGCCGCTCATAGTGGTCATGTTATGTTCTCATTTTTTACATGGCTCAACCCTGTCCGTTCCATACTCCCCCCGTGTGGCCTGCCCGCACTTATCAGGAGGACAGGGTATGCTGCCAGCGCCCTTATGCTGGATTCCCCTTCAGCATGATTATTCTTGTGGCTGGTCGAGTATAATCGCCCGCAGCTGTGCGTACTCGGACGACTCGAATTTGTCCATCGGGCGCCGGGCGGGCTTCCAAAATTCGCCCTCTGGGCCATGTGTTGCGGGGCAGCGCGGGATCTGCGATGACGGCCATCTCGCCTTCCTTAATTGCGGGCGCGGGCTCCTGCCATTTATTTCGGCGCGCCAATGTCGGCAAGTACTCTTTCATCCACCGCCGCCAGAATAAATCGGCCATCTGTTGCGATATTCTCCACTGTCTTTTCAGGCATACATTTTCATCTAGCGCCCCGTATACCGCCAAATGTGAATTGCGGCCGGTCGCTCCCAGCAACAGATGGTTCGGCGTAAGAGGCGCGTCATCTTTCGGATCAACCGATACATGCGTCAACGGACGGCTATTCACAGTATATTCGGCCTCAGCCAACAGAGTCCTCAAAGTTTCTTCCCGCGGTGCCCGCTCCTTCAAAGTAGCCTCCAACGCCCGCTTCACGGCGCGTACTAGGCTCTCCCAGGCGCCACCCATATGTGGGGCGAGGGGGGGGTTGAAGTTCCATTCAACCCCGCTCTCCGCGAGGTGCCCATGCATCCGCGGGTCACTTCTCAAATCTTTCAGCGCGGCTGCCATCTCTTTTTCCGCGCCTCGAAAATTGGTTCCATTATCGGAATATAGTAGGCGCGGATGCCCGCGCCGCGCTGCCATTCGCCTTATAGCGAGTATGGCCGAGTCTGCAGACAAAGACTCGGCGATTTCCAAATGTACGGCGCGCGTTGTGAGGCATGTAAATAGCGCGCCGTACCGCTTCTCTCTTCGCCGGCCGATAGTCACCTGCATTGGGCCAAAATAATCGAGTCCACAATGGTAAAAAGCGGGAGTATTGTAAGCCAGTCGGCAATCTGGCATTTGACCCATTAACGGCGGTTGCGGCTGGCTTTTTCTGTTTCGGCACGCTTGGCATTCATATTTCACCCGGCGCACTGTTGGTCTCAATTTTAAAATATAAAAATTCTCCCGCACATCTGCCACAGTTTTCTCAGTGCCCGGGTGATTTTCCTTCTCATGATAATGCCTTATCATCAAGCGGGCATACGGGTGAGAGCCGTCCAATACTACCGGCGCCCTCAAGCCGGCCGGTATTTCATGCACCGCGGTCTGCTCGAGCCGCGAGCCCATCCGTATAACTCCATATTCATCCAGGCGCGGCGTCAGTGGATACAGCCGGCTGGTCCTTGGGACGGCTCCACCGCGGTGTAAAATTTTTATCTCCGTGCCGAACGCCTCCGCCTGAGAATGCAATATCCATGCGCGCTCGGCTGCTATTCTTTCGTCGCAGGTGACATCTCGGCCGGACCGCTCTTCAGCGCGGCGGCGGCAATTCCAAATGAAGCGCCTTATCCATGCCGCGGTGCGCACCAATTTTGTCCATGATGAGAAGCGCTTTATATCGGGCAATGCTCCCCCCGTGGGCGTTCTTCCGGTCACCAAAACAATGTCTGCTTTTTTTTCCAGTACTGTGTTATCTGGTTGCCGCCGGCGGCTCTCTTGCGGCCACGCCGACTCTCCCCGGTGTAGAAAGTCAGGGCCGCTGAACCACATACCATCAGCGGCCAAATCTGGGAGTTCGCCGTCCCGTGTCCCAATATCAGCGGGATTATGTTTAGTGGGGACCCATCTCCAATCGGCGATTTTCGTCAATTCATCAATCTCTCCCAGCCGGTTAGCGACAAAAGTCGAATACGCCCGGGGGTCGGTCCGCAACCAGCATAACACCGTGGTGGAATCGGTCCACAGTACCGTACGGGCTATTTTACAGCGGTACTCTTTTTTCACAGCCGCCGACAGTCGCGCGGCGATAAGTGCCGCTTGCAGCTCTAGCCTCGGTATTGACAGCGGTTTTAGCGGTGCCACCTTACATTTTGCCGAGATGAAGGCTACGGAATTGCCACCCTCTCCTGTCTCGACAAAATAGGCCACCGCGCAGCTCGCTTTTTCAGAGGCGTCGCAAAACATATGAAGCGCGACTTCACTATCGCGGCGGGATATGCACGGGCGCGCGATTTCACATTTCACATTCCTTATTAGCTCGCACCACGCGTACCATTTATCGGCGTGCTCGGGTTGTATTCTCTCTTCCCATCCAATTTTAGAGCGCCATACATCCTGTAATAGGATTTTTGACCTTATTAGTATGCAGGCCAAAAATCCGATGGGGTCAAATATTTTCATTACGGCGCTCAATATTTGTCTCTTTGTCGGGCGGCCAGCCTCCGTTATTTCTGGCAAGTTCACAAATTGAAAAACAAATTTGTCGGAGGCCGGCTCCCATGCAATCCCGAGCACTTTTTCTGCCGTTGTCTCCGCCCCGATAATCCTCATCGGTTCCACCGCTCTTAAGGCGGGCTCAATTTTTTCCAATACTGCAGGATCATTGGAGGCCCAATTGCAGAGCTGCATTTTCCCTCGACGCAGTATTTCAGTCACTTCGGTGAACATTTTTAAGGCCTCTTCAGTTGAATCTACTGCGTCGAGGTAATCGTCCATATAAAATGTAGTTTCAACCGCCTTTGCCGCGGTCGGAAATTCTGTGGCACTGGCTTGCGCAATCCGGTTCCTCACATACTGTGCACTGCTGGGCGAGCAGGTGGCGCCAAAAATCATAGACGACATTTGGTAAGTCGTCGGCACCTGCTCGCCTGGTTGTTTCCATAAAAATAATTGCGCCGCTTGGTCGGCCTCTCGGATTTTTATGCGCAAAAACATTTCTTTTACATCGGCTGCCAGTGCCACTTTTCCTTCCCGGAACCGGAACACACTGCCTAGAAGTGAACTCAGCAGGTCCGGCCCCGTCAATAGCATATCATTCAGTGATATTCCTCGGCACTTACTCGCGGCATCAAATACTATACGTATTTTGCCGGGCTTGTTTGGGTTAAAGACTGCAAAATGCGGCAAGTAAAACTTAAATTTCAGCGCTTTTTCTTCGGCGGGTGACAAGGCGCGGGCGTAATCTTTCTCAAAATATTCATTTATTTTCGCCCTGTACGCCGTCGCATATGCAGTATCTTTTTCCATTTTTCTTTCAATCCCCGCCAGGCGGTTGGCGGCGCACTGGCGGCTGTCTGGAAAATTCACTTCATCCATCTTCCAAAGAAGGCCCGTTTCCCATTGCCCGGTAGGTAATTGCCGCGTAGTGGCCTTCATAATAGCGGCGGCGCGGGCGTCTCTCTATTGACGCGGGCCGCGGCAGTGATCCCCAGTGAATCCACTGCAAAATGCGCCCTTATCAGCGCCTCCAGATCGTTATCGGCCGCCGGCCCCGTGGCGCCGGAGAGCGCCAAAACCGTCGCGGTGCCGGCGGGTGGTCGGCGGCCAAGCTCGCCGTGTGTGGTCCATCCCAGGGCTGTGCGGGAGCGCAATCCGCCGGTAGGTATTTCAGTCACCTCCCGGGTGACGATCAAATGCGCGTGGTCCTGGCCGATCAATATTC